>WAAF01013962.1:487402-559458 GCA_013400475.1 Tricholaema leucomelas
GCCTTGTTAAATTTCATCCCATTGGCCTCTGCCCACCTATCCAGCCTGTCCAGGTCCCTCTGCAGGGCTCTCCTACCTTCCAACAGATCAACACCTGCTCCTAGCTTGGTGTCATCTGCAAACTTAATGATGCTGGACTCAATCCCCTCATCCAGATCATCAGTAAAGATATTGAACAGGACTGGGCCCAGAACTGATCCCTGGGGAACGCCACTAGTGCCAGCTGCCAACTGGATGTGGCACCATTCACCACAACGCTCTGGGCTTGGCCTTCCAGCCAGTTCCTGACCCAGACAAGATGCCCTTGGAGGGTCCCTCCCAACCTAATGCAGACTGCAACTCTGAGACAGAGCAGGAAGTAACTGGCACAGGTTGCTCCAGGAGGTGGTAGAAGCCTCATATCTGTAGACTTTTAAGGACAGGCTGGATGTGGCTCTGGGCAACCTGATCTAGCGTGAGGTGTCCCTGCCCATGGTGGGGGAGGTGGAACTGAACGCTCCTTGTGCTCCCTTCCAACCCAGACAATTGTGTGTGAGAACACAAAGGTGTTGGAACAGATCCCCACACAAGTGAAGCAGTGTATTTGTCCTTCAAGGTAAAGGAAAGAAGAAAAGAAGGTGAGGAAGCCAAGACAGTTGTGGCTGCCAATTTCTTTCAGACAGGAACTGAGGTGCCAGCCACTTCAATCCATTTCTTGCCTCCTTGCAATTGCACAGGCAGGGCTACTGTGTGGGCACACCGTTTGTCCTGGGGCACTTCGTGTGCCCTGGCTTTCATCTGTTCCAGCACCTAACGAATCCCTACACAGCCACAACATTTTCTTGACATAAGTATGTCAAAGAAATTGGCCAGACCAAGCCTTTTTGCTGTAAAATTCTGAACTGCTCTGGTACTGACTGCCACAGGGCAGAGGAGCAGCTCCTTTGGCAGTCACAGAATCAGAACTGTCAGGGCTGGAAGGAAGCTCAAAGATCATCCAGCTCCAATCCCCCTGCCATGGGCAGGGACACCTCACACTAGATCAGGCTGTCCAGAGCTTCAGCCAGCCTGGCCTCCCAAACTTTTGGGGATGAGGCTTCCACCACCTCCTTGGGCAATCTGTGCCAGTATCTCATACCCTCATACAAAGAACTTCTTCCTAACATCCAATCTGTATCTCCCCTCCTCTAGCTTGAATCCATTTCCCCCAGTCCTATCACTACCTGATCACCCTAAAAAGTCCCTCCCCAGTTTTCTTGTAGCCCCTTTTGGATCCTGGAAGGCCACAATAGGGTCTGTTGGGAGCCTTCTCCTCTTCAGACTGAACAGACCCAACTCTCTCAGCCTGTGCCCACAGCAGAGAAGCTCCAGCCCTCTGCTCATCCTCGTGGGCCTTCTCTGGACACCTTCCAGCCCCTCCAGCTCTGTCCTGTCACAGGGCTCCAGAGCTGGGCACAGTGCTCCAGGTTGGGTCTCAGCAGAATCCCCTCCCTGTCCCTGCTGCCCACACTGCTCTTGCTGCAGCCCAGGCTCTGGTTGGCATTTGGGCTGCAGGTGCACACTGCTGGCTCACGGTGAGCTTTTCATCTGCCAGCACCTCCCAGGTCCTTTTCTTCAGGCTGCTCTCAAGCCAGACACTGCCCAGCCTGTAGTGGTGCCTGGGATTGCCCTGACCTAGCTGTGGTACCTTGCAGTTGGTCTCGTTGATCCTCATGAGGTTGGCTTGGGCCCAGCTCTGCAGCCTGTGCAGGTCCCTTTGGACCCTCCAGTGTGTGTCAGCTGCACCTCACAGCTTGGTGTCACCAGCAAGCTCACCAAGGGTGCCCTCAATGCCACTGTCCAGTCAATGCCAGGTCTCAAATGAAGCCTTACAGAGGGAATAGTGAAATCACATTTTAATTTTATTTTACTTTTTTCAAATTCAGAAAAAAATAATAACAATTTAGCTTTCTTTAAAGGTGTTACACATCCCACAGATTTAAAATATCATGCTCTATATTTAAATATATCTCTTGAGTGTGACAAACACTATACAAATAAAACATTACACAAAATAGACTTCAGAGGAAAAAAAACTGGTTTTGGTCTTCAAATCTGAACAATAAATAGACAGGCACTTCTACAGATACAAAGGGAAGCAACCACTACTGAAGAGTAACTCTCAGAAGCAAGATGTGGAAATACTTAAGAAGATTTGAGGTTTTGAGAACTTGGTTTAAACTCTACAGGAGGACTTCATGCAGCTCTAAGGGTGTGTTCCAAGCTGGCAGCTCCGAGGCTCTGCAGCGCTCTAGGTTTGCTGCTGCTTTGAGAGCAATGTGCAATCTCAGCCCTCTGCATCACAGCCCAGCTGCCTGCCCACACCCAGTGCCCACACAGAAAACTGGCACTGACCAGTGCAGCTTTTTTCACATAAAAACATGACCAACAAGTCAGCTTTTACCTGCTTGGGGCAGAGGTAGACCCAGCTGTGTCTACTGCCCAGCTCCAACTCGGCACCTGCTCTTTTGCCTTCTGTCTGAGAAAGGCCTCCTCTCTTTTGCCTTCTGTCTGTGCAAGGCCTCCTCTCTCTTTTGCCTTCTGTCTGCAACTCTTTTATAGGGCATTCCAAACTGTACTATGGGGGTGAGGGGGAATGGTGCTGGTAAAACACAAAAAGCATCATGTACCGAAGGGGTAACCCTTTAGACACAGGCAGGCTTTGCAGAAAAGATGCTAAGTAAACCAGAACGCACTCATCTGGGCTGCAAAAGACTGAAAGCTATCAATGTAAAAAATGCAAGCAGGTTTTGTAAGAGTGTTTCATACTTCAGCTAGGCTCCCCCAACTAGTGAATGTTCAATTTGCAGTGCTTTTCATCGCCCCCCCCCCAACCCAGAGCAATGCTACTCCAGGAAAAGTTCTCCTGAACAAGAGATGCACTGCAGTAGGCAACCCCCATGTCCTGTACTGCTGCCCAGCCTGTGACACCTGCTTACGTCCTTAGAAGTCCTTGCTCAAATTAAAGACAGATATTGAAACATAATGACCACCAGGACAGTGGGAAAAATAAAGGTCAGGACTGAGCCTTCAAGCCATTGCCTCCACTTTTAGTATTATTCTCATTTTTCAAAAAGATTGGGGGTGGGGTGAGAGGGCAAAAAAAAAGCTCCCACAGCAAATGTATCAAAGAGAGCTTCAATGGTTCCCCCCGAGAAAAGCCAGAGCTAAGCTTGGGGAAGTTATTTGGGCTTTAAGACATCTCAGCAGATGCTGCTTTAACAATTTAAGTGTGGATCTTGCAAGCTTGTCCAAATCCTAATCATCTCTTGAGGTTTCCTACTATGTACCAACATTAAGTTTGTGTAGGAGCAGATGTTGTTTCTGTGTTTCTCTTCGATATCAAAGGTTTTGAAGCCTTTGTGTTTCTCTGGAGCAAGCCCAAGCTTCTGAAGGCACATTCCAGTATAGACATCGTCGATAGGGTAAAGCAGTACCTGCTCCGAGGCGTTGCTCAGCCTTAAAGCCAGCTCACCAGAGTACAGAAACCCACCGCCTCCTGCATACGGAGGGTAGGAGCCTTCATAAACGCTTTCTGGGATGTAGTACTTCAGTTTTTTTTCTCTGTGAGGGCCAGCATCTTTGATCACATCACCTATAAATAAGTCTTTGGCTTTGTCCTTTGATAAGCTCTTCAAGTAATCCAGGATCTGGTGGGTGTTCACAAAAACATCGTCGTCTCCCTTAAAAATGAACTGGACATCCGTGCAGCTGCTGCTGACCCACTTCAGAAACAGCACCTCTTTCAGGGTTAGGTTGAAGAAAGTGTCTCTGTAGTTCCAGAGGAGAATGTCTTGGTGGGTTTCACTCTCGAATTTTACCATGTCTGAGAGGTCAGGGAAATTATCCTCTGGCGGGGTCTGGCCAAGCAAGAAGACCCTTTTGACTGTCACATCCCCTGCTGTGATTTCCTTGCCCCAGGACTCCCTGATTGCTTGCCTCCTATCAAAGTGGGGGATGAGTGACTTAATAGCCAGCAGCAGGAAAGGTTTGTGCTTGCATTTGTTGGGCTGATCCATCAGCAAGGAGTAATTTCTGCAGCGCAAGTAGAGCAGGAAGTCTTTGAATCTGTCGGGCAAGTTTGCAAAGTCGCTGACCTCCGAAGAGACGAAGGGGTCAGGCTCGCAGGAGCTGAGCAGGCTGGCGTTGGAGATCAAGTTCTCTTCCACGGTCATGTTGGACAGCAAAGTGAGGATGGGGTTGTAGAGCAGCTCGAGTTTCTGCTGCTGCTTGTTCCAGTAAGCTTTGTGAGGAGTGTGCTTCCTCCAGAACTTGCTGCGGGGGATGATGACTTGGCCCTTGGCGTTCTTCTCTTGGCTGCCGCTCTTGGACACTTCCACAATCAGGTAAATAAAAATGTTTATCATCATCAGAATTCCCAGCAGCTTCAGTCTCCTGCGTCCAACACTCATTTCTCATATCTGGAAAAGGGAAAAAGAGGAAAAAGTGATAGATTTATCAGAGTCACACACCTGTGGAGCTTGGAGGAGAGCTCTCAGATCATCCGGTCCAGCCACTCGCCTGGAGCTCACAACCCCCTGATTGCTGCTGAGCCACGACCCTCAGCATCACATCCATCTGATTTTTAAATCACTCCAGGGATGGGGACTCCTCCACCTCTTTTGGCAGCCTGGGACAGTACATGAGAACCCTTGCTGGGAAGGAATTGTTCCTAATATGCAATCTGAACCTCCCCTGGGGCACCCTGAGACCACTTCCTCCTGTCCCGTCACTAGTTGTACTGTGAGAAAAGCCCAAACCCCACCTGGCTCCAACCTCCTTTCAGGTAGTTCTAGAGGGCAACAAGGCCTCCTCTCAGCCTCCTCTTCTGAAGGGAGCAGCCCAGTTCCCTCAGCCAGGAACTTATTTCCTTTCCTCCTGTTTTGTTTGTTGGAAACATATCAGAGTCCCTCAGCAACCTGCACAGAAACAAGTCAATGGCACAGCTTTCCCAGGGGAACAAGCAGCATTTGCAGCCAGCTTCAATGCTGCCTTTCTCCATCTCCTGACTGCTGAAGTGGTACTGAAGCAGTGCAGTGTTTCAGCCCTTAAGCTTGAAGTGCTGTTCATCAAGTGAGATTAATCCCACACACGCCATCTGCATCATTAGCCAGCACAGATCCTGGTTAGTTTCCCAGGTGGTTCAAGGAAAGAGTGAGAGGAAAACAAAAAGTCCTCTCCAACCCTCTGTGCTTGTGACCCTCTGACCAGGCCTGGTCTGAAGAAATTATTAAGCTGTGTTAATTGGGGTTTGGATCAATATGGTACCTTCTCACTGAAGATGCCTTATTTACTGGCCCACGTTTTCTTGGGATGTGCATATCCCACAGTCCCAGCATGGTGGGGTTGGAAGGGAGGTCATCCAGTCCAATCCCCTTGCTAAAGCAGAGATGCCCACAGCAGCTTCTCCAGGACTACAATGGTCAGACAGGTTTGGAATCTCTCCAGAGAAGGAGAATCCACATACTCTCTCTGCAGCCTGCTCCAGGCCTCCAGTACCCTCACACCAAAGAATTTTCTCCTCAAGTTCAAGCAAAACCTCCTGGGTTCCTGTTTGTGTCCATTGCCTCTTGTCCTGTCCTTGGGCACCACTGAACAGAGTCTGGCTCCATCCTCTTGCCCCTCACCCTTTAGCTCTTGCTGAGCATTGATCAGATCCCCTCTGGGGCTGCTTTTCTCCAGACTCAACAGCCTCAGGGCTCTCAGCCCTTTCTCAGCACAGAGGTGCTCCAGGCCCCTCAGCAGCTTTTGGTGCTTTTCCTTTACATGAAAATCCAAACTACTGTCAGGCAAAGAATGTGCAAAACTTGGTAGCCTAAAACCGGGTGACCCCCAAGAGAGTAAAAATCCATCCACCTCCAACAGGTGCACCCCTACAGCTACCAGGACCTTGAGGTTTCACCAGCAAGCAAGAAGCTTGCACTGATGTGCAGTTTCCACTTGCTGCTGAGGAACTACACACAGTATTTCACAGAGCAGCTAAATTAACCATCAGGTTTTGCTCCTCACTTAAGCCTCCTTCAAACACTTGACTGTATAATAATTAGAATCTGAGCCCTCAGACTGGCAAAGGTAGGTAGAGAAAGTTCTTCTTCCTGCTATTAAGGTGAGCTCTAAGGGTACAGAATAAATTGCTAGCTGATAAGATCAGTTATTTTTAAATTAAGTTTCAAGCTTTTACACTTGCACTCATACCTTCCAAGTGCAGAACAGGCAGAGCTGAATGTTACAGCATACAATTAATTTCTGCCCATTTCACTTGGATGTTCCTTGGGAGAGAAGCTGGCCAGTTGCACTGCAGGAGTTCAGATCTCTGCAGACACAGAGGAGGAATTTTGATGGCTTTTTTTCCCCCCTCCAATGGGAAAAGGAAATTAATGGCAATAGGAAGTGAAGGATTCTTATTCCCAGGATAGAAAAAAGAAGCTTGAGGACAGGTTGAGAGAGCTGGGGTTGTTCAGTCTGGAGAACAGAAGGCTTTGAGGAGACCTTATTGAAGCCTTCCAGAACCTGGAGGTGGTTACAAGAAATCTGAGGAGGGACTTTTTAGGGTGTCAAGTAGTGACAGGACTGGGGAGAATGGAACAATGCTAGAGAAGGGCAGATTTAGACTGTATGTTATAAAGAAGTTCTTGACCATGAGGGTGGTGAGAGACAGGCACAGGTTGCCCAGGGAGGTTGGTGGAAGTCTCATCCCTGGGTGTTTTTAAGGCCAGGCTGGATGCGGCCCTAGGCAACCTGATCTAGTGTGAGGTGTCCCTGCCCATGGGAATGGGGTTGGAACTTGATGATCCTTGAAGTCCCTTCTAGCCCTGCCAGTTCTGTGACTCTGAAATAAAATCCAAACAGGAGAGGTTTCCACACGTGTAAGAGCAGGAGCAGTGAATGTTCCTCTCCAACGTAGCAAAAGTTATTTCGCCACCCAGTTCCCACGGAGGGAGCAAAGGGTTCAATCCCCTTCCCCCCGCCCCCAGCTGTCAAAAGAGAAGGTGCAGGGTACAAGAAGCAACACGAGGCTGTCTGACACAGCACTTAGCAACCTCTGTGCTAGCCACTAGCAGCGTACAAGCTGCACAAAAGTTTCAACTAGACATCTAGAGTGGCTGATTAATCTAGCTGCAGAGCCAGAGCAAGAAAGCCTCTGGAATGAAAGCCAGTAAAAGTAGATTTGAGTCAGACAGAGCTCACTGTGGAAGACACTTTCATGTTAGGAGCAGGAATGCTGATTGAGTCATCGGAACACGCCCGGCCGAAGAAGAGATTTGCAATCACTGCTGTAGCTCACCTGCAAACACTGCTCAGAGGCCCTCGAGTGCCTGAGCAGCACTACTCAGGGAGGTACACTTGAGCAGTACACTTTGTTCTTACTTTTCATTTGATTTCCAGCCAGCACCAGACACCTAAGCTGGACTGACCCTTGCTCTCTTCTGCTTTGACCAGTCCTTCTTTCTTATACTCCTCAGAAAACTGAACACCACATTTGGTAAGAAATCAACAGGCAAAAGCTCATTTCCCCCCCCTCATTTGACCCCTAGATTCTCTGTGTTTTAAAATCCCTGCTTCTCCTTCATCTGACCTCATGCACCATCTGCATATTTATCTTTGTATATGCTGAGGCCAGATCTACACTGCCCTGTTCTCAGCCAGCTATTAAGTTTATTGTGCTAATTTTCAAACCAGTTGCTTCCTATACCTCGAAGATAAAAACCACACAGTCGTGGGCAGCGCCATCGCTGGAGCTAAACAGTGGCTGGTGACACACAGCTCAAGGACACTTTTATCTTCCTCTTCCAACGGCCACATCAGCTTCCACTGACAGCTGACCAGTACATAGGATTTCTGTTCCCTTTCAACACTGAAGAAGTGGCTGTCCAGTGCTCTGTCACTGCTCCATGCAGCTCAGTGTGTACTTCGGTGCTTATCTTCCCTGTCCTCTACAGCACTTCTCACCAGAACAAGTGACATGGAAGGTGACCTATGAACCCAGGCTCCCAAGACAAAGAGGGCCAAGCCTCCCCCCACCAGTAACCTCTAACACACACAGAGGATTGTCAAGAGCTGCAGTGGAGCTAGGACATGGCATGGCACCGCTCATCTGTCCAGCCTCCAGGCACAGAGCTATGAATATTCAACACCTCAGGAAGTCATCTGGCAGTTTGACCCGAGACCACTGGGAACACAAGCAGACACTATCTACAAAGACTGTTTCAGTCTCTTCCAGTCCTGCAGATCACACACATCCAACTTATCCAACTACAAGACTTGCCTTCAGCTTCCTGGGTTCCACTTGCAGCCTTGCCAGCCCCTGCAGTAAAGAAACTACACAGGAAAAAAAAAAATCCATATAAATAATTATCTATACTGGAGAGGGTCCAGAGAAGACCATCAAGATCTTCAGAGGGCTGGAGAACCTCCCCTATGGGGATAGGCTGAGAGTTTGGGCTGTTCAGCCTGGATAAGAGAAGCTTCCAGTACCTGAAGGGGCTGCAGGAGAGCTGGGGAGGTACTTCTGGACAGGATAAGGGACAATGGCTTCGAGCTGGGTGAGAGACAGTGGAGATTAAATTGTTGACAGTCAGGGTGGGGAGACACTGGCCAGGTTGCCTAGGGAGGCTGTGGATGCCTCCTCCCAGCAGCGTTCAAGGCCAGGCCTTGAGCAACCTGGGCTGGTGAGAGGTGTCCCTGCCCATGGTTGGAACTAGATGATCTTGAAGGTCCCTTCCAACTCACCCAATTCTGTGACACCCTGGCAGAACTTTTCATGAGAAAGAGTCTGGGAACACGTCAGTGCTTCCACCACCTAGGGCACAGTAAAAGCCAGGTGTAAATACTGCTGGCATAATTGGCAGTCTCCTTTCAAAAAGCTCTCCAATACTGGTGATAAAATGAGCATTTCTGAGAAACAGGTAAGGAACACGTGACATTCAATATCAAGAGTTTTATAAGTCATGATAGTGAGTGCCTTGAGGGAGGAGCAACAGCAGGGCACCAGTACAGGTTAGGAGGTGCCCTGCTGGAAAGCAGCTCCATGGAGAAAGCCATAGGAATGCTGTGCACAGCAAGTTCTGCATGGGGCAGCAATGAGGCCTTGTGGCCAAGAGGGCCAAGGGCATCCTGGGGGGCAGCAAGGAAAGTGTGGCCAGCAGGGCTAGGGAGGTTCTCCTGCCCTTCTGCTCAGACCACACCTGGAATGCTGTGTCCAGTCTGGGCTCCTCAGTCCAAGAGAGACAGGGACCTGCTGAAAAGAGTCTAATAGAGAGCCATAAGGATAACTGGGGGACTGGAACACCTCTGCTGTGAAGAAAGGCTGAGAGCCCTTGGGGCTGGTTAGTTTGCAGAGGAGAAGGCTGAGAGGGGATCTGATCAATGTCTATCAATATCTGAGGGGTGGGAGTTGGGATGAAAATGCCAGGCTCTGTTTGGTGGTGCCCAGTGACAGGACAAGCCACAACAGGTCCAAGCTGGAACTCAGAAGTTTCCACCTCAAGATGAGGAGAGAGTTGTTTGGCGTGAGGGTGCTGGAGGCCTGGAGCAGGCTGCCCAGAGAGGTTGTGGAGTCTCTTTCTCTAGAGACTTTCCAACGCTACCTGGATGTGTTCCTGTGTGGCCTGCCCTGGGTGACCCTGCTATGTCAGGGAGGCTGGACTGGATGATCTCTGGAGGTCTCTTCCAACCCCAGACACTCTGCGATTCTTTGAGTAGTGATCTGGATGTTTCTTCCACCTGACTGCTGCATGTGTACACTAATTTTGGTGAAGAATGGAGGGGCAGTGCCAAGCCATGCCTCTTTTGAAGAACTGCTGCTGCTTTAAATGTCCCACACTAAGCTTCAAAAGCAGAGCACGCAAGAGTAAACACCAGGTATTGGGTAAAGCAAATCTCAGTGCACACAGAACCTCAGGAACACAATACCCTGCAGCAATTCATTCTGACCTGAGCCACAAAGCAAGGTTCTGCTACAGAGTGTTTGGTTCTGTAGAAATGGGGAAAGGAAGAGGGAGAAGCTGCTCTCTTCAGCTCCATTCCACTCTGCCACTTCACTGCAGTTAAAACTAAGGCATTGATAGAACAGCATGGATTTAGGAACCCACAAAAGTGGCCCCGAGATCAAAAATGAAAAGGAAAGCCAGCAGAAGATGGGAAGAAAAGCAGCTTCACTGCAGGGTGAGGCAGCAATCAGTAAACCAAGATGAACCACAACAGATGAAAAGATATTACAAAGAAGCCACAAGTGACAGGAGAAGATTCTCAACACTCTTAAAAGCTTCAAGTCCAAACAGCAGTAATGTAAAACAGTGAGGAACTGTTCCCAGGTTGTTTTGTGCTTTATCTGAAGAGTGAATGCATTCCAAAAGCCTACAAGAAACCCATTTAGAAGCCTAGAAGAGGTGTTATGAGAATCACAGAATCACTCTCCTGACCTGGAAGAGTCCGATGAGGATGGAAACAGAATTATTTCAGGTGGAAAAGACCTCAAATCTGAATGTCAACCTAAGACCACCACAGCCACTAACCATAAACCATATCTGCAAGTGCCCATGTCCACACATTTCTTAAATGCCTCCAGGGATGGTGACTCCATCTAAAAGTCAAGCCCTATATCAAAAAGTACTGTCCAAAGGCTTCCTGAAAGTCAGGGATGTGTGCTTCCTCCAGCCAGTTCCAGGGATTAATTAAACAAGAGGCACTCTTCTTCTGGAGGCAAGAATTTACATGAACACAGACCACAATGCCCCCTGACAAAGGCCAAGAGCGACACATTGGCCAAGAGTTAAAGGCCAAGAGAAGGCTCCGAGGAGACCTTAAAGCAGCCTCCCAGCACCTGAAGGGGCTCCAGCAGAGATTGGGAGCAATTTTTGACAAGTGCCAGGACGATGATTTTGAACTGCGAAAGGGGAGACTGAGACTAGAGATGAGGAAGAAGTTGTTGAGAGTGAGGGTGGGAAGACACTGGCACAGGTTGTCCAGGAAGGCTGTGGCTGCCCCCTCCCTGAAGGTGTTCAAAGCCAGGCTGGATGAGGCCTCCAGCAACCAGGGCTGGTGGGAGGTGTCCCTGCTTATAGTGGTGTAGCTGGAAGTAGATGGCCTTGAAGGTCCCTTCCAACCCAAACCGCTCTACAATTTTATGATCTGGATGAGGCCAAGCTCAAGGTCAAAACCGAGAATAAGTACACCCAAGTGTACCAGCTCCTAAGGGCACATACAGTACATCAGCTTCAACTTCCCCCCACTGGGGGAACCCTGCACAGGGTTCTGCAGAAAGGTTCTAAGCAGCCCTTGGTTTTCTGTACTAGCTTCCCAAAATGAGTCTGTGAAGCACATCCAGGCACTTTTACCCTTCTTTTGTTAACCTGATGCTAAGACACTGCTATACACAAAACCATGTCTGGGCTTCTACTGAGGTTCAGCTGCAGGAGACAAAAAGGCAACAGGAAGAGGTGAATGTTGCAAAGTGACAACAGAAACCCAAGTTCATTTAGAGGCTCAGAAACAGCATCCCTCTCTAGGACAGAGACAAAGCACAAGGGGGTCAGAAGGTACATTAACTGGGCCTCTATAGCAAGATGTCAAAACACACACACCTAGATCAGCACACACTGAGTGCAGCCCAAAATCAATCCATGCAGGAGTTCTGAACACTTGGAACTTCCTTCAATATCCAGATGATGGCAGATAACAGGGTCACAGGATGTTAGGGGTTGGAAGGGACTTCTGGAGAGCTTCCAGTCCAACCCCTCCCAGAGCAGGATCACAGAATCCAGCACAGGTCACACAGGAACACATCCAGACAGGGCTGGAAAGGCTCCAGAGAAGGAGATTCCACAACCTCTCTGGGCATCCTGTGCCAGGGCTCTGGCACCCTTAAACTCAAGAGGTTCTTCCTCATGTTGAGGTGGAGCTTCCTGTGCTGCAGTTTCCATCCATTGCGCCTTGTGCTGTCACACAGCACAGGTGAGCAGAGGCTGTCCCTGTCTCTCTCTTCCTGACCCCCAGCCCTCAGCTACTGATAGGCATTGCCCATGTCCCCTCTCAGCCTTCTCCTCTCCAGGCTAAGCAGCCCCAGGGCTCTCAGCCTCTCCTCATCAGGCAGTGCTCCAGGCCCTTCAGCATCCTTGCAGGTCTCCCTTGGACTCTCTCCAGCAGATCCCTGTCCCTCAGGAACTGGGGAGCCCAGAACTGGATGCAATATTCCAGGTGGAGCTTCACCAGGGCAGAGGAGAATGAGAACCTCCCTGGATCTGCTGCCCACACTCTTCTTAATGCCCCCCAGGGTGCCCTTGGCCGCCTTGGCCATGAGGGCACATTGCTGCCCATGCAGAACCTGCTGTGCACCAGCACTGCCAGCTCCTCCGCAGGGCAGCTCCCCAGCAGATCACCTCCCAGCCTGACCTGCTGCAGTTTATTCTTCCTTCCCAGGGGCAGAACTCTGCACTGATCCTTGCTGACCCTCAGTAGTTTCTTCTCTGCCCATCTCTCAGCCTGCCCAAGGCTCCCTGAGTGGCTGCATGCTGGATGTCATCCTGAACTATGAAGTAGTTTTGTTTTCCAGTATTTGATTGGAGTTGGAGATGTTACCATAGATGGGAACAACCTTTCAGGTAGGACAGGCAGGTGCTCCTTTGGAAATGCCATCACAACAGAAAAGGACAGCAGTAAGCATGAAAGCAAGGGGCAAATGGATGGGCTTTGACAGTCAATCCCAGCAATTTTACCAACAAAAAACCCTCTTCCCTGCAAAGTCTGATCAGTTTATGTCAACTCATTTCACGCTGCTTCCACCCAACAAAACACCCATGGAGTGTTTTAAATACCGGGGGATTAACTGCTTCTTTACACATCAAGTGAGATATCATAAGACAACTCCAGGAATGCCACTTGCCTAAGTGAGCAAAGTCTCCTTTTAACCCACGTTTCTACTTAGCAAGCTGAGTATCAAAGAACTGTTTACTCACACCCCAAGTACTGATCAGAGTTAATGACTGTTAATGATACTAAGTCCCTCACCAGTGGAACCTTACTCACGATGCCCAAACGTACACTGAAGTCTTCTGCAGCACATCACACACACACACAGTCTCTGTAGAGACACAAATATCAACCCCAAGCTCTCCCTTGCAATGCACTGAGGAAGGGATTTCCATTTCCCAATACCAGTAAACTGAAGAACAAGCCTCCAGGAAGGAGCTGCAAAAGCTAAAGCAACTGTCTCAACATTGACAGAATCCTCATCTTCCTTCATCTTAGCTGCTGCAGTTCAGCAGAAATTACACAATCACAGACTGCTGGGGATAGTTTAGAACTTAAAAACTAAATGCACTAATGTGGTGGTTTGGGTGTTCCCTGCCCCCCCCCCCACTTCAGAAATCACCCAGACTAGACTCAGCCAGCTCTGGAAATACGAATGAAGCTTATATTTACAGCCAGCACAATATACAAGCAGATATTTACAGTATATACAGATATATACAGAAATATACAAAGTAAAAGGTAATATAGAAACACAACNAGGATGAGGTTAGAGAGTAAGATGCAGTTCAGCCAGTTCCCCAGCTGCAGCCCCAAGCGAGCCTCCCGAGTGTGTTATCTATGTTTTGACTTATGTTTTCATACATATAAGCCTATGATGAAACAGACATCACCATTGTTTTCCTTTCACAGCCTGTAAGCTAATTCTTCTCACCAAAACATTCTAGCTAGCTTCAAGCTAGCACAACTAACAAGAGTGTGGCCAGCAAGTCAAGGCAGCTTCTCCTCCCACTCTGCTCTGCGCTGCCCAGGCCTCATCTGGAGCATTGTGTCCAGTTACGGGCTCCCCAGTACTAGTAGGAGAGTCCAGCAGAGAGCGCCTGGGCTACTGAGGACACTGAATATCACCTTGTGAGGAAAGGCTGAAAGCCCTGGGGCTGTTCAGCCTGGGGAAGAGCAGCCTGAGGGGCATCTCAGCAATGCTGAGCAATAGCTGAAGGGTGAGGGTCAGCAGGATGCAGCCAGACTCTGAGCAGCGGTGCCCAGGGACAGGACAAGAGGTAATGGACACAGACTGGAACACAGAAGGTGCCACATAAGCAGAAGGAACAAATTCTTCCTTGTGAGGGTGGCAAAGCACTGGGACAGGCTGCCCAGAGAGGCTGTGGAGTCTCCATCTCTGGAGGCCTTCCAGACCCACCTAGACACATCCCTGTGTGACTGACCCTAGATGAGCCTGCTCTGGCAGGGAGTTGGACTGGATGAGCTCCAGTGGTCTTGTTCTGAGACTCTGAGGAAGGTATTGTTATAACTAGAGGGCTCCGTCATCTCCCTTTCAAATAAGGGAGTTAAATGTTATAAAACACTTGCATGATGGGATGCAGAGGTACTCAGCAAGGAGCCTTAAAAGCTGTTTCAGGTCAGACACAGGTTCACCACAGCATAACCCTGAAGGGTGTAAGGGTGCTGTTAGCCTGTGCTCAAAAGGCAGTATGGGCCACGGTGGCACTGTGAGCCATGCTGCATTCCACTGCACAGCACCAGCACACCCATCAGCTCTTCCAGCAGGGGGAAGGAAAGCCAACATTCCTGTTTGTTTATAGACACAAGTGGTGTCAGGGAACAAACACCAGGTAAGACGACAGCCATTGCCAATGTTAGGGCTCTATTAAACCCTAAGTTTAAATGGTATTTCTAAAGGTACCAAACATCAGTTACTCCACTCCCAGACCAATCATAGTGCCACAGAATCATTTGGCTTGGAAAAGCCCTTCAAGATCATCCAGTCCCATCACTCTCTAGCTCTGCCAGGGCTGGGGCTAAGCCACGGCCCTCAGTACCAAAGCTCTGCCTCTTTCAAACACCTCCAGCCATGGGCATGCAACCACCTCCCTGGGCAGCCTCTGCCAGCCTTTGAGAACCCTTTCAGGAAAGAATTTTCTTCTTATCTCCAACTTAAATCTCCCTTGGTGCAAATTGAAGCTATTTTCTTTTATCACTCGTTGATAGACAAAAGAGATGAACCTCCACCTGGCTCCAGCCTTCTTTCAGGGAGTTGTAGAGAGTAAGGTGGTCTCCCATCAGCCTCCTTTTCTCCAGACTAAACAACCCCAGGTCCCTCAGCTGCTCCTTATCAGACCCTTCACCAGCTTCCTCGCCCGTCTCCAGAGCTGCTCCAGCACCTCAGTGCCTCTTCGGTGTTCAAGCATTCCTCCTTTATGAAGAGGACATATGAATGGCATTTATTAACCTCCAGTCTAACCATGAAAGCTCTGTAGCAAAAGTCAGCTGTGGCTGCCAGTGAGTAGTCTCAACAGCAGTGTACAGTACAGATCTGCAGCCAAGCAAGACGTCCAAAGCAGAACTCCCTTAAACCAGCTAGAATACTGAGCAGTGACAACAACCAGCTGCCGTGGGAAGGAAGCACCAGATAACATGCAGCAGGCTGGTTCAGGTAGCCGTCCTTCCCACGCAGCATACACCCACAGCAGCACTCCCGCAGCAGCAAAGTGCTCCACAGCAGACGCAGTCACAGCAGCCAATCTGCAGCAGCCCCCAGAATGAAAGGGGAACAAGATGTTGAACCAAACCTACCCGTCTCAACTCTCTCCTCTTCCAGCAAGCCCAGGCTGTGGATCCATGAGCAGCTGAGCTAATCATCTGACCCCTCCTTTTTGATGAAGACTTTCTCCTCCTCTCTTTGCCTCCAAGGACTTAAGCCAGATCCCCTCCCTTATGCTGGCTCTGGTGCTCTGCCAGGCCTCTCCATAAATCAGCTCCCATCACTAAGCCAGCAGGAAAGGAACAATGACCAGAGATGCACACCAGATTAAGCACCACAGCAGCCACAGTGAAACAGTACAGCAGAGAGATCTTCCCCACCCCTTCAGCAGGGATGACAACACACCAGGAACTGCGTCTTGGTCTGGATCCATAATCCCTTCCACCCACTCGCAGCAGTCTATCTGGGATGACAGCAGTGACAACATCATACTTGTAGCCTGCTGCAAATCATCAGAGAATGCCAGGCTTTGAGCAGATGGTGCAGATGCAAGGTGAAACACCCAACTTCACCTCCTGCAAGTCTGACAGAAGCCATGACCTTTACACTTGCCAACACCTCTATCCTCTACTGCGGACAGGAGCCATGCTCTGTTTCCTAAGTGGGCTGAGTAACCTGTACGTGTTATTCAACTGCCAAACCCAAGCATTAAAAGTCCATTTAGTAACTGAGGCTGACAAAGGCTAAGGTAATCCCTATGATGTGCAGGTATCACACCTGACACTCTACTGGTTTAGGACTAAACTATTAGGAATGCATCTGTACAAGTTGAGGTTGACCTGCTGGCAAGCAACTCTGGGAGTCCTGGTGGGTAATAAGTTCACCGTAAGCCAGCAACATGGAGGGCATGGCTTATGAGGAGAGGCTGAGGGACTTGGGGCTTTTTAGTCTGGAGAAAAGACTTAGAGGGGATTTGATAAATGTTTATAAGTATCTGAAGGCTGGCCAGGAGCCAGGGGGGGTGGAGGGGGTGGGGACACAGGCTTTTTTCACTTGCTCCCTGTGATAGGACAAGGAGCAATGGGTGTAAGCTGCAGCAAAAGAGGTCCCTCAACACAAGGGGGACTTCTTTACTGTAAGGGTCACAGAGCACTGGAACAGGCTCCCCAGAGAGGTTGTGGAGTCTCCTTCTCTGGAGACTTTCAAGGCCTGTCTGGATATGTTCCTCTGTGATCTGTGTTAGATAGTATTGTCCTGCTCTGGCAGGGAGGTTGGACTCGATCTCCTTGAGTCACTTCCAACCCCTAACATCCTATGAACATGCCTGTGTGACTGAGAAGGCCAATGGCAACCTGGGCTGCATTAAGAAGAGTGCGGCCAGCAGGTCAAGGCAGCTTCTCCTCCCGCTCTGCACTGCCCAGGCCTCATCTAGAGCATTGTGTCCAGTTATGGGCTCCCAGGTTCAAGGACAGGGAAATACTGGAGAGTCCAGCAGAGAGCCCCCGAGCTGCTGAGGCACTGAACATCATCTTGTGAGAAGAAGCTGAAAGCCCTGGGGCTGTTCAGCCTGGGGAAGAGCAGCCTGAGGGGCATCTCAGCAATACTGAGCAATAGCCGAAGGGTGAGGGTCAGCAGGATGCAGCCAGACTCTGATCAGTGGTGCCCAGGGACAGGACAAGAGGCAATCGACATAGACAACAACCCAGGAGGTGCCATGGGACAGAAAGGACAAATTCTGCCCTGTCCTGTGGAGTCTCCATCTCTGGAGGCCTTCCAGGCCCACCTGGATGTGTCCTTGTGTGATTGGCTCTGGGTGAGCCTGCTCTAGCAGAGCAATCCCCCTATCTGATCTTCAGAGGTCCTTTCCAAACCCTGCCATTTTGTCAATCTGGCTAAACAAAGCTGTAACCCAGGTATCTGAAGGATACTGCCACCTTGCTCTCTTTGCAGAGCCTAACTACAACTAAGGCTACAGCAGACTTGGGTTACATCACATAACTTTATTTGGAAGGCTGATATCCCTCAGAGCAGTTGTCCATGCAGCATAACTTCCTGCAGGGCTAGCAGTAGTGACACTGAAGTTCTGAAGAGTTCATTATCACCATACACAGCATAAGCCACATACAGACCCTCTCACCCGCTGTGAAATGCAGCAGTTCTGTTCTGTGAGTCAAAAGTGGTTTCTGGATTGATAAACACCACAGCCTCCTCTTCTCCACGCTGAACAAACCCAGTTCCCTCAGCTGCTCCTCACCAGACTCTTCCCCAGCTTCCTTGTGTTTCTCTGGACCCTCTCGAGCACCTCAATGTCCTTCTTGAAGTGAGTGAAGCCAGCACTCACAGTGTGGCCTCACCAGTGCTGAGGATGAGGGGGAAATTAACAGTACACATCAGAGTGTTTCCATCATCTTGAAGAGTTTTCTGCTTTAAAGCATCCCCATGTGTAGCTGGTGGCCAGAGGCCCTCCTGGCAGGAAGAACTTTTGCCACTTGTTTTTTCACAGAAAGCATCTTGTAACCCAAAACAAAGTTGGATCTTCTCAATTCAGTTTCCAGGACCCCACCCCCTCCACCCCCAAATTTTACCACTGAAATTAACACTAACCCATGCTCGTTTTGACTGGTTAACTGGACCCAAAGCCTCATGGTATCTAATACTGCAATTAACTAAGCCGGTTGCTCTCAGGTCATGCTCCACAACTTAAGAGATTGAAGCATACACTGTAGAGAGTCAGAAATGGCCTCATTAGTTCTGTGCTACACTTGAGGAATTACTACGGTCATTTTATCCATGCCATAACTCCTTTCCTAGATGGATTCTGAGAGAAGATGATGAAAACAAGTAGTAAAACCCCCATAAAATATTAAAATCAATGCAAAACTGGCAGCATGGAAGAGGATTGCTAGAGAGGTGCCAGCCTCTTTTGTGGTCTTCTGCTCAATTCACCCTTTGCCTTAAAGGTACTGCTTCCTTCTTAGTCACCATTTTCCACTCCATCTAACCCTCATCCACGCACTCAGCTGCTTCACAAAACAGCTTTTCAGTACCTACCAGAAACTTGGGCCCTTGTCACTCCTACTTATCTTCTAGGCTACAAACTCAACACTGAAATTGGTACAGAAGGATTTTTAAGACTCTTAAGTAGAAGAAAACCACCTACAAACTTCAAGCAACAGAGTTATTCTAGGCATAGTGATAAAACTCTCCACTGTCCCTCCTTTTACAGAATTCCTGCATGATGGAGCTAGAAAGGAACCTATGGAGATCATCCAGTCCAACTCCTCTGCTAAAGCACATTGGCTGAGATAAGATTGCACAGGAATGCACCCAGGTGGGTTTAGAAAGTCTCCAGGGAAGGAAATTCCACAACCTTTCTGGGCAGCCTGCTCCAGGCCTCCAGCACCCTCAGACCAAAGAATTTTTCCTTAAACTGTATTGAAACCTCCTGGGTTCCAGTTTGTGCCTGTTACCCCTTGTCCTGTCACTGGGCACCACTGAAAATAGCCTAAGCCCATCCTCTTCACCTCTACCCTTTAGGTATTTTCTGATAGTCCATTCGTAGCCTTGTTCTTACAAGAAGGGTTTTCAAATCTGCTCTTGTTCTTCCTTTGAAATAACACCTCTCAGCTAGTCCCACTTTGCCTCTTTCTCCCCCCAAAAAACTTCTGCAGCATCACACCAATGGAGCTAGCTAGTGTCTTCAGGAAATAACTGCACCCTTCTTTCTCAGTTCATTTGGCACATCACATTTGCAGTCACAGGGCTAAGAGCTTAGACCCCGCTTCTAAAAATACACTGAACAAACATAAGTCTGCATGCAGATGGGTGAAATAAAACCCTGGTTTCCATCTGAAATGGTGTTAGAAACGAAAAAGATGTAAACTGCTGCGCCTTCCCCACACAGAGAATGTCTCAAGCTGTGTGGCATTTCATCCAGCATCCTAGAGAACTGCTTTAATGAGCTCCTTTTCTGCAGTGGTTAACACAGTTCAGTTAGACAAGCTGACCTAAGGAGCGTGGACTGGTCAGTCCAGTGGTGATGAACTGGCTTCAACAAAAACATTCACAAGTTTGACTCTCAGCCCAGTTTTGTCACCCACTACTGGCTTAAAGAACAGGAACTGACTGTGTGAGTTACACGATCTCGTTTGCTTCTGATGATCCTCAGGGTAACTTCCAAATATTCTAGGCAGCTGCTTCCAAAAAATCCCATGCCAGTACGACAGAAGGGAGGCACAAGGACAATCAAGTCATTGTCTACCCCACAGGAGCTATGGTTCTGAAGTGAAAGAACAAAGCAAGAATCCCCTTTCAGCTTCTCAAACCTCATCCAAGTCACAATCAAGTGGAGGCAACATGTTCCAACAAGGTTCTTTTACAGCTTATGTCAGACTTGACTACAGTCCATCACTAGGTCTCACCGAGACCCCAAATCACACGGAGAGTCAGCCAGCATTAGGTAAGAACACTCTTGTCAGCAGACAATCGAGATGATCATTGAGCCAACTCATCTGTGTGCAATGCAGGCAGACCCTACAGCTATCTGAAGGGATCTGTGAGCACTACAAACATTTACATTTCTCAGACTACCTACCACTGCCTAACGTCAGGAGGTTCATTCTCTGCAGAGTCTTGCTTCTCAATCAGATAAGGTGCAACGTTTCAAGGGATTGCTCAAAGCGGTTACGTCAAGATGAAACTCAAGAACTTGTCAGAAGCTGCTACAAACAGGTGGGGAAATCCCAGCTGCCTTAAACCTTCATAAAAGCATGATGAGAATCCCAAACTTCCTGCCCCTAACAGCCTCCTTGATTGCTCTCCTAAGACTACTCATCAACTTCTGACTGGACAGGCCTTTCATTTCCAGCTGAAGGATGGCAAGCTCTTAAGACTATAAACCCTAGCCCTTCAGAGTAAGCTATCACTGCTATGATTATTCTCACTTTGGCCCCATTTCAGGTGTTTCTCTCCCTCTAGCTCCTGAAATGGCAAAGAGGAGTCAGAATGTCCTAAGGTACACTATTTAAAATAACATCTATGAAACAAAGGTTAACTTTCATTGACTTTGTGTTGCTGCTTACAAATACTGCAGCAACACCCCCAGAATCAGCATCAAGTTATATTTGCAGAGTAACTTAGGACACAAAGTAAATCTCTTTTTAACTTTGTTAAAACAATTTCACACAAAATCCCTGTCCTGATGGAATACTTCAGAGATTCACAGAATGGTTTGAGTTGGAAGAGACCATTTAGCTCCAAAGACCCCAAGTGGAAGGGAGACCTTCCACTAGACCAAATTGCTGAGGGCCTCAGAGCTGGCCTACAAATGGAATATCTACCAGCAGATCTCCACTATCTCAAACTAAACATTTCCAACCCTGACTCAGGCTGCTCAAGTCACAAAAGATCCATCTGAAAGGTGCTCTACTTTTTCATCCATTCTTGATTAGAAAGTCAGCTACCAATAAATCCCTCAGCCCATCCCAGCTCTGCCTATATTTGATAACAGGTCTCTCTCACCAAAGGTCGGGCTTTAATCAAGAAGATACTTAGTGTGTACTTTACACTTCCTGGATTAAGTTCATTTTTTTCCCCTCTTAAAATTAAATCTTTGGATTGGCTGAAAACATTCAGTTGATACTTGCGTCATTTCCTGTGTTCCTACAGAAGATCAATGTCTATGCAATAAAAACCATTGTGCATTGGTCATTGTACAAAGTTTTCTGTACATTCACTTCTGGGCTTAATGTATATCCTATTTTTTTTACTGGTATAAGCACTTCGTGTCTGGTCATGACCCAGGTCTGGAGACCTCAATATAGGAAGAACGTAGACCTGATGGAGCAGGTCCATAGGAGGGCCATGAAAATGATCAGAAGGTTGGAGCAGCTCTGTTGTGGGCACAGGCTAAGGGAGATCAGGGTGTGCAGCCTGCAGAAGAGAAAGCTCCAGGCAGACCTGAGAGCAGCCTGCCAGGACCCAAAGGGGCTATAAGAAGGCTACAGAGGGACTGTAGCCAAAGGCCTGCAGGAACAGGACCGGGGCAATGGCTGCAAACTAGAGCAGAGCAGGTTGAGATCGGCTGTGAGGAATAAGTTCTGCAGCAGGAGGCTGCTGCAACACTGCAACAGGTTGCCCAGGGAGGTGGTTGGGGCCCATGCCTGGAGATATTGAATGTGAATCTGGAGAGGGCTGTGGGAAACCTGCTCTAGTGGAAGATGTCCCTGCTGAGTGCAGGGGGTTGGACTGGATGAGCTTCGGAGGTGCCTTCCAACCATTCTGTGATTTCCTACAGAGAGAAAAAAATACAACAGATCTATGCACATGCACCAAAGTTACACAAGGCAACGTAACTCATGTCAGTACCCTATAAATCAAGCACACCCACTATACACTGGCATACCTACAGCCACATGAAACATCTCTGAAGGTGCTCCTCACTGCACTGCTAAAAATAACTTGAGAAATAGATATAGATATATACATAAAATTATGTTCTTTGTTTGTCAAAAGCGCTTGGGTGGTTTTGGTATCTCTGGGTTTCGTTCTGGTTTGTTTTTTAAAACACTGAGATGTCACAATGACAACTAAGGGCAAGGTCCCTCAACCTGCTACAAAAACTGGCATTAAAGTTTAATGCCTCAGCATTTGAAGGCCTGTGGTAGTGCAAGTGACCTGCTTTCCCCAGTCCAGCACACAATCACGTGCTATTCTAAGGTCAGTTCAAGCTTTAGAACAATGACATTGTGCAGTTTGTTAGGAATAATCCAGGGCTGCTGGCTTTTTTTATGAACTTCAGGTTTTGGGCACCTTTGAGAAGGCTTCAAATTGAACAAATAGGAAGTTAGGAAAGAATCAAGAGATGAGATTTCAATGAGCAACAGCAGAGTAATATGTTGTGGAAGAAAAATTTGTCATTCATCACATTGATGAGAAGTCAGAGGGTACAGTTTCAGGGTAGTTTCTAACAGTTTCAGTCATGACTGACACACTCCTGCAATTTGTTCCTTCCCCTACGAATTGCACAGGCCCATCTCACCTTTGCACTGGCTTGACTGTGGTGAGTCACTTCAGAGAGCTGAAGAGGATGATAAGGAACCTGGCAATTCAGCAGCAGTTAGTTGTCAGCTGGCTCCTGACAGTAGCCTTGGTGCCGCTGTGCTGCACAAATGGTAGGAACAGCACAAGAGAAGGAAGACTCACAAAGTCAAGACCACAGCAGATCCCTTTTTCCATCAGCTTCAGTTTTCAGGTACCAGCAAATTGCTGCTGCAGTCTGACACTAATCATCTGGTTCCCACCTTCATCCATGTGAGTTCACCAAGTAGGGCCACCTCTTGTCCACCAGAAGCAGCAAAGCCTTTAAGCAATTCAAACCATAATGAGACACACCCTGGGGTTTGAATTTCACTAATGCTTTTTCTGCTCAAGTCAATTGATTAGATATTGACCGAGCATGACTCACTGCCACTGCTCCTAATGTAGTCTGTTTGAGGTGTTCTCACCATTATCAGAAAGCCAAGGAAGTGGATAAGAAACTACCTTCCTTCCAGATATTAAGACATGGATTGATGCTAGCTCTGGTAGTTTAAAGGTCTTTTCCACCAAAACCAATTCTCTGACTTTACGGTAATGAAGAACAGAGAAAAGTAACACATTCAAAACATCAGACAGGTTTGAAAGGGGCATTTAATAAGCTGAAGTCTGCTGGAGAGGCCCTGCCTCACTTCTTGCTTTTATTCAATTGTTTTGGTTGGAGAAGACCTTCAAGATCATTAAGCCCAAGCGTTAATGCAGCAGTGCCAGGTGCTGGCTTTGAGAAAGGAGACTTAGTGCTCCTCTCCAAGGCACAGATAACTGTAACTCCCACAAACAAACTCAAGCAGCTCATATCCTCCTGGCATCTCTTCCAGTGGTATCTTAAAACTCCTAATTAGAAGTGTGCCTTAACCAGATTCCAAACACCTTCACTATGTGAAGGGACCAGACTCTACTCAGGCAATGACCCAAACCATTCTTTAAGCACCACATGTCCTGTCATCACCCTTGCACCTCTGCTTTGTGCTCCTCGCAATGTCAGATATGGGCCACTCTGGTTCCAAAGCCAAGATGCTAGAACTTGGTACATCTGATGAGGTTCCTGCCCTGAAGACCACTGCATTTTTGGGTTTCAACCTGACTTTCAAGAGCTGCTGGCTGGTGGGAAGACACTCTTAAGTCATGGTTCCCTGCAAGCTCCACGCAGTTCATCAAAAGTCAACTCCAACCAAACCCATCCAAGTGAACATTCAGGATCAGGATTCTGGGATCTGCCTCTGCATTTACAATGCTGAGCTAAACAAATGTTTAAGAAACAAAAACTGCTTTTTAAAATGCAAATACATGAGAAGACTTTCACCTTTCGTAAGTCTTGGTTTCAAGTGTAATTAACAAGTACAGGGGAAAAAAAAGTTCTTCCCTCTTTCTGAAGAATTCACTTCAAGTTCAGAGAATCAATGGATTTTTAAGAAGGGAATGCTGCTGTCCTTCAAAAGGCTAAAACCCAAGATACAGATCCTACTCCAGCAGCTTTGGGCGGCTAAAGATGCACCTAAGTACCAGGGGGGTTTTGTAAAAGATCTTTGAGCAGCTTAAGCAGCTAACTCCCATCTTTACTAATGGCAGATAAGCATCTAACCAGATTAGAGACTTCTGCTGTACCTGTTACCTGCACAATTATCTGCTTAAATTCCAGAGAGGCTCCAGTAAGCAACTGTAAGGCATTCTGCATGGCTTCCCAATTGTTTTTACTTAAAAAGCAACTCAAGAAGAAGTTTGTAATAACATGTTCCAGGCCTTCTTGGCCACGTGGGCACAGCCTGGCTCATCTTCAGATTTCTTGCTCACTGTAGACAGCTGACTTACAAATTCAGTAATTTAGTCAATTCCCTCTCTTCTGTGGGCTTGAGCTGATGCAACTGCTAAATTTCTGAAGTTATCTATTTACAAAGGACAAAACTAGTTCCAAGTGAAATGGTTCTCAGTATAGGACTTCTCTCAAACAAAGCTTTCTTCATCAGCTGCTGATGAAACTGTTTCATCAATTCTCCTTTTAAAAATCTTAGCACCACACCCAGCACGCACTGGGATTCCTTTCCTTATTTAAATGTTAATTGCTTCTCATGAGACATCAACTCAGGCCTCCTTTTGCCCAGTTCATCATAAGACATTTTAATGATCCAGTCTTTCCACTGGGTTTTAAGTGGTCTGGAGGCTTGGGGAGATTTATTTACTTGTGTTCTCAATTCTAAAAGGCCCAGCAAACTCGATGAAAAAGGCAGCAGTGCAGGATGAATTTCTTCACCATAAGGGTGGCGAGAGACTGGCACAGGTTGCCCAAGAAGGTGTAAAAACCTCATCCCTGGAGGTTTTTAAGGCCAGGCTGGATGTGGCTCTGGGCAACCTGATCTAGTGGGAAGTGTCCTTGCTCACAACCGGGGGGTTGGAACTGGATGATCCTTGAGGTTCCTTCCAGCCCTGCCACACTCTGCGATTCTGTGAAGCTTAAGACAGTTGTCAGCTCTTCCTATGCAAAGAGCAAACTGTGCCTGAGTACAGAGAGGTTTCTTCCCCAGCTTTCACTGACTTGCTCATTCTGCACTAAAGCAACAAGGAGGGCCTGTATTTCATGTTATCATCACCTGCTCTTGCTTATTTTTTGCTGTTTAAGCATGAGGACTGTGCAGTACAGTAGTAGCAGAGCAAGAAAAACATCCAAATAGATGTTCGTGAAGTCAGAACGTGGCATAAACAGGGAGATTACATTAGTAATTGCCATTAATTGCACTCAGGGGCACAAATTCTTCTCTAAACCATAGGAAGCATCAGAAAAAGTAAACAGTAATCCTGTGATTTCTCATGCACACAACCGTAACAACCACACCCTTCTTCCTAAACTAATTATTAACGCTTCAGTTAAAAAATGTTATTTTACAACCAGCTATCAGGCATGAGGAGGGGGGAAAAAAACAAACCAAGATGCTAGAACTTTACTTTTGAAAAGCAGATGCATGCCCTTCCTGCTTTAAAATTGCCCATGTGCTCCTACTGTGTAGTACAAGAAAAGATAATAAATAGATATACTAAGAAAAAAACAACACAAACCAATAGGCAGTGAAAGGGATACGGATGGTTTGGGGCTTTTGGAAGGTGATGAATCCAAATAGCTTTCCTGACATATTAACATGGAACTCAGACATACTGTGGCTCATCACTTTAGTGAAATTCATCTTGTGCTTATATGCTGTCCTTTCTACAAAAAACCAATCAAAGTAAAACAAAAAAATAATCCCAGATTATTAAAATCTTCCTGATACAATAAGCAGCTTCCTCCACCTCATCTTCCTTTGGCCTGCTCTTGGCAAGTTTTAGAATTCACTTAAGCTTTAAATGTGTGAAAAACCTACAAGAAATCTACCAGGCTCTACTATGCCTCAACTGTAAAGGAAGAAATGACAGTGGAAACAGATTCACAAATTGCATTAGTTTGGCAGGGACCCTCCAAGGGCATCTTGTCCAGCCCCCTGCACTCAGCAGGGACACCTCCAGCAGGCTGCACAGAAACACAGTAAGGCTGAGCTTGAATGTCTGCAGGGACAGGGCCTCAAGGACAGCCCTGGGCAGCCTGTGAGAGTGTCTCACCACTCTCCCTCTGCACAACTTCCTCCTGAGGCCCAACCTAACTCTGCCCTGCTCCACTTTCAAACCATTGCCCTTGGCCTATCCCCACAGGCCTTTCTGAGCAGTACCCTCCCCAGCCTGCCTGTAGTTCCCCTTCAGTATTGAAACGCAGCTCTAAGGCCTCCCTGGAGCCTTTACTCCAGGCTGAACAGCCCCAAGCATAAGGAATCCAGCCAAACACGAGGATCTTACTGCATTTCTGACAGCTGCTCAGCCACTCTCCATCTAAACTCACCAGTCTGGCAGCACACAGCAAAAATCACATCAAGGAACTAAGTCTGTGAGGTTTTCTGAGCTGTCTGAAGTCAAGATTTTGCAACATAACTTGATGTGCATTTGTCAGAAGTGAAGTCCTTGCTGAAAAAGAACAAGTTACTAAAGAAGCTGGCTGAAGATTTTAATTGGCACTGCTCAGTCTTTAGTTAATCTGGAGGAATATGCTTGCCTGACATCTTTCAGTCAAGCACACGTATCAGCAACAAGCCATACCTGCTGTTGTGATAACAACATTGGCTGTGGCAGGACACATACAAGTACATCCTATGCTTTACCACCACAAGCACTGACACAGTCTTTTGTCTTTGAATACCACCACTTGTTCTTCAAGTGGTTTCACACAGCCAACAGGAAAAAGTCATCCTCAGGGCTAGTCCATTACTAAAACTGCTGCACCACGGAGCAGTAGAAGAGCTGCTAAGGGTCATGGCGCTGACAAGTCACAGAATAACAGAGTGTCAAGGGCTGGAAAGGACCTCCAAAGCTCATCCAATCCAACCCCACTGCCAGAGCAGGGTCACCTACAGCAGATCACACAGGAACACATCCAGGTGGGGTTTGAGTATCTCTAGACAGGGAGACTCCACAACCCTCTGGACAGGCTTTTTCAGTCTTCTGTCACCCTCACAGGGAAAAAGAAAAAAAAAATCTTCCCTCCTGTTTCCATGGAACTTCCTATACCTCAGCTTGCAGCAGTGTCCCTTGTCCTGTCACTGGGCATCACCCAGCAGAGCCTGGCTCCAGTCCCCTGCCACTGACCTTTACATCTTTATAAACAGCACTGAGGGCAGCCCTCAGGCTCCTCCTCTCCAAGCCCCAGCTCCTCAGCCTCTTCTTGTAAGATGTTCTTCTCCCTTAATCACTTTTGTGGCTCTGTGCTGGACTCTCTCAAGCAGTTCCCCGAGGTCCTTCTGAACCTAAGAGACCCAGAATTGGACAGAGTATTCCAGATGTGGCCTCAGCAGGGCAGAGGAGAGGGGCAAGAGAACCTCTCTGACCTACCAACCACAGTACTTCTAATCCACCCCATGGTGCCCTTGGCCTTCTTGACTATCAGAGCACATTGCCAGCTTGTGGTCAACTTTCCATCTACTAGGACCCACAGGTCCTTTCCCCCTTCACTGCTCTCTAACAGATCATTCCCCAACCTGTACTGGTCCATGGGGTTGTCCTTTCCCAGGTGTAAGACTCCCCTTGCCAGATTTCATTCCATTTCTCCCTGTCCAACTCTCCAGCCTGTCACCAAAGAGAAGTACACCTATGAAAGACTTTCTTCTCCAAGGAGTCTGTTGGGTAGGCAAAAGGATGAAGACTCAAAGCCTGCATTTTTTTCCCCTCTGTATATGCTGTAACTTATTCATGCAATTACCTATATTTGTCACCAGAGAATACAAAACCACTTTACCTACTGCTCATTGTTCATCAAAGCCTTTCTGAGCAAGTGCTCCTTTCATACCCATCTCTTCAGCAGCATCTCCATTACTCAGAAGTATTTTTAACATGTAGGAGGTGATTACTGGCAGTAACAATAAAAGGAGTTTTGGTGTTCATTAGGGACCCATCTCTAGGAAGATTAGTGAGCTGTATCTATTGCCACAGTAACAGAATGGGAGGGATTGGAAGGGACCTCTGGCGATCATCCAGTCCCACCTCCTTTCTAGAACTTGGTCAATCCCACAGGGACACATCCACGTTGTCTGGAAGGCCTCCAGAGAAGGAGACTCCACAGCCTCTCAGGGTAGCCTGTCTCCCTGCTCTGCTACCCTCATGAAGAAGAATTTGTTCTTTCTGTCCATGTGGCACCTCTTGGTTTGTGTCCCCTGCCCCCTGTTCTGTCCCTAGGTACCACTGAGAAGAGTCTGACTCCATTCTCCTGACCCTCATCCTTTAGCTATTCATCAGCATGGCTGAGATCCTACTCAGGCTAACCAGGCAGGGCATGGGGACAGCCAGCTGGCACTCCCAGCTAGCTAATGCACCACCTTCAAAACAAGTCCTTTCAGCTATGTTACCTAGCTGCTCTGCCTGCTTTTCCTTCACTTTCCTCATCTATTTATAGTACATGTTGAAAAAAAAAAAAGAGAGAAACAAGCAAAAATTGAAGCAAAACCAGTTTACAGAAGGCACAGTTACTTAAATTAGGCATTGCCTGATTTTTTTTTTTATTAATTTAGGCAGTGTCTGCAGCATCTGTAGATTCCCTACAGCTGTACAAACAAGTCTTGCACAATACCTCAGGTAGGAAGTCACACATTCAAAGCAAAGCAGCAGAATCAGGGTTCCCTCCGAGCCAAAAGACTGTGATTCTAAACCCACGGTATCATAACTCTTACATTCCAGATTTCAATTGCAACCCCGGTTTTTAAAGAGTCTATTTTCAAATCATTCAACTGCCCCCAGGAAAACAGACAAGTTAAAAAAAAAAAAAAAGGCAACCCAAAGCAGGTTAGAAACTGACATCTGCTGAAAGAGAAAAGCCGATTCTCCACGCATTTGCTAACAACCCGGGAGATAATTCCACTCCTTCGGCGATTTCAACAGGCTGGGTCATTAAGGTGACAAGGTAGCCGTTGCCAGCAGGCAGTTCCTCACTCAGCTCTGTCATCACCACCGGTACCACTCAGAGGAGCTTCACCCGCTCCCCCCTCCCCCCCCCACGCCCCTCTGTGCCACCACTCCAATCTGACGCCAAAGCGGAACTGCTGCAAAGAACACGAAACCGTTTTAAGCAACTTGGAAAAGAGAACTGAACTGGAGGCTGTCTCTAAGGCAGGGGAGAAATGATTAACCAGAAATTTCCTCAAATGAGAACACGCTGGAAGCCTGCTTCCTCAAGAACTTCCAGATTATCTCCTTAGCATGTAATTTTTACACGCAAAACGACCGAATAACCACTGGAGCTGGGAAAAAAAAAAAGACCCTTTAAGATCATCAAGTGCAACCTTCCACACCCAGATTAAACTCCTCCATGCCCAACCCCACTTTCTGTGTCTAAAATATTTATCTTTTTTTAAATGAGGAAAAAAAGAAACAACCACACGACACAAAACCAACCCTTCATTTACATAGTTAAAACTTAAACCACCGGCGTTTAATAATCAACTTCGGAGGAAGTCAGAATAAAGGGTTACTCAAGTAACTTTCCCCATAGAATTTTTGCAGGATGACTAATGAATTGTGAGCTACAGCTTGGCCCCAATCACGGCCAGTAACCTGAAGTCCCCCCTGCTCCTGATGGGCGACGGTCTGCCTCCGGGAAGTTTAAAGGGCTAAAAAAAGCACCATCTCGTGAAGGAAGAGATACGTTCAGAACAAGCCTAGCAAAAACAAGAGTGTTTCCCCGGGCCCCCCCGCGCCGTTTCAGGTTCAGCAAAATCCGCCACCTCAACGCTACACTGTTAACAACACAATCCTAACGCTGTGGAGGTATTAATAATTAACCTACTCGGTTACAGCCCGCTAATGAGCTGACCCTACGAGCTGTACGAGTCCTCCAGCTCCATCGCCACCACCTCCGAAGAAAACCCGACGGGCTCCACCGTGCCCGCGTCCTCTCCTCCAGCCAAGGAGAGGATTGCAGCAGCACTCGGCACTGCAGTAACCCTACGCCTTAGGTTTTCACTGACAAAAACCAAAGCTCACCGTTTCGGCATCAACTCCTTCTCTTCCTCCTCACGTTTAAAAACATTAAAGCGACGACAAACATGCGGTCATTGAACCGAAGCTCGCCTAACTTTTGACCCACGCCAAGAGACTGCGCCTCTGTGTCTTGCCCTCACCGAGTTTGTTGCAACATGTGCCGGGGGGTGCCGATGCTCCTGTGCGACAGGGGAAGAGATCGAACGAGCCCTCGTGGTTTAACCCCACCCTTTCCACCTCCTGTCACCTCCCCCAGCGGGGAAGTGAGAAAACAAAAAACAAAAAAAAGAACCCAAAAAGCCCTCAAATTCCAAATTAAGTATCTATACCTCCCAGCGTGTTGTCCCCGTCCCCCCACCACCACCAGTATGGAGCTGTCAGCACACAAATAAGCGAGGGGCTACGAAAAAGAAACCTCACGATCGGGAGAGAAAAATTACAGGGAAAAAAACAAATGAGTTGCCCGCACGACGCCGTCCCCACCTCCCCCGCCGCCCTGTTCGCTGCGCCCGAGCCCTCTTCACGCACGTACCTTGCCAGGCTGCCGCGAGGCTCTGCCGGGGTTCTTCTTGCCACCTCCTCCACATCCACCATGCTTTTGTCCTGCCGCGGGCTGCCTCTCCGCGGTGGGAGTCCTTCCTCGTCCCCCTCCCGTCCCCGGCCTGCCGCCTTTACCACCGTCCCAGCGGCCGGCGGAGCTCCATGCCGCGGTCGCCGCCGCCCTCCGCCAACCCCCGCAGAGGGCGGAAGCTCCCGCACCTGAGAGCGATGCCGGGGCGGCGCCGAGGCAAGCCCAACGGAAGGCTCGTCCCGTCCAGCCGCCGCAGCGCTCAGGGCCGGGCCGCGCCCCGGAGGAGGTGCGGGTCGGCCTAGAGCAGGGGGAGGAGAGCTGCGGGACGCGGGGATGAGAAGCGCAGCCCCGCGGCGAGGCGCCGAGGCGCCGAGGCGGCCGGGTGAGGGACCACGGAGGGCGGGAATCGCCTCACTTGTTGCCCCTCTGGCGGAGCCGCGCGCGTGCCCCCGCCCTCCCGCTCGTCACGCGCGCGCGCACCCGCGCGCCTCCCAGCCGGCGCGAGCCCCCCGCAGCTCGCGCCACGCGCTGCAGGAGAGTTGGGAAACCAGAGGAGAGGAAGCGGGGAGGGAGCGGGGGCGGGACAGCGGCGGAGCCCCGCCTCCCGCCGTGGATAGCGAATCGGATTGGATGGGGGTGGAGGTGGGCAGGGCGAAGGCGAAACGAGTCCCCGCGCCCCGCTGACCGCAGCCCTGCCCCGTCCAGAGGCTTGGCGCTGCCCGCTCCGTGCCGCTGCCCTAGCGGGACACAGTTGTCCTGCGCTCCATGTGGCGCTTCGTTTGGAAAAGGCCTTTAAGCTCATCCAGCCCAACCACTCTCTAACTCTGCAATGACTGGAGCTAAGCCCCGCTCTGCCCCTTTCAAACACCTCCAGCCATGGGCATTCAACCACCTCTCTGGGCAGCCTCTGCCAGCCTTTGAGAACCCTTTCAGTCAAAACATTTCTTGTCATCTCCAATCAAAATCTCCCCTGGATTTTTTCAGAAGAAACTGAAGCCGTTTCCATTTTTCCTATCACTCACTGATAGACAGATCAACCCCCATTGCCCAATGGCTCCAACCTTCTCTCAGGGAGCTGTAGAGAGCAATGAGCTCTGCCCTCAGCCTCCTCTTCTCCACACTAAACACCTCCAGCTCCCTCAGCTGCTCCTCCCCACACCTCTTCCCCAGACACTTCCCCACCTTCCTTGCCCTTCTCTGCACCCTCTCCAGACTCTCAATGTCCTTCTCACAGTGAGTGCCCGGAACTGAACCCAGCACTCCAGCTGTGGCCTCCCCAGTGCTGGCTGCAGGAGGACAATCCCTGCCCTGCTCCTGCTGCCCACACCATTGCTGATCCAGGCCAGGCTGCTGCTGCCCTCCTTGGCCAGCTGGGCACAGCCTGGCTCACCTTCACCCAGCTGTCCACCAGCACCCCCAGCTCTGTCTCTGCTGGGCACTTTCCAGCCACCCTGCCCCCAGCCTGGAGCCTTCCTGGGGTTGTTGTGCCCCAAGTGCAGGACCCAGCCCTTGGCCTTGTTGAATCTCATCCCATTGGCCTCAGCCCATGGATGCAGCCTGTGCAGGTCCCACTGCAGAGCCTTCCTGCCCCCCAGCAGCTCCACACTCCCTCCCAGCTCAGTGCCACCTGCAAACTGACTGAGGGTGCCTGGATCCCCTCACCCAGATCATGGATAAAGACATTAAAGAGAGCTGTGCCCAGCACTCAGCCCTGGGGAGCACCACTTGTGCCTGGCTGCCAACTGGAGCTAACTCCATTTCCCCCCTTGGGGCACTGCACCTCACCCCTTGGGGCTGCCTTCAAGTCCAGTGCAGCCACCAGTCCTCACATCCCAACTCTACACCATAGTGCCTCTCCACAGCCCAGCCTCTCATCCACCATCCTCTCCCTGGACATCTCACCCCCTTCCTGAAGCAAACACCCTAAGGAGGATGAATTGGTGTCCCCAGGCTGTCCACAGACAGCCTCAGCTCACTGCAAACACCCCAGGGCTGGCTGCTGGCACAGGATGAAGGTGTCACCTGCTGTCTCCCCACCTAGGGGATGGTCTGGCTCGGGGGTGGTTTCCACAGCAAGGCAGTAGCATTTGATCCTGCAGAAATCAACCACCAACACATTTCAGCCTGCCAGCTTCACCCATGGGAGAAGGTGGAACCTCCTTTCCTCCTTCCTAACAACAACAAAACCATGTTTCTGAGCTAAAGACCTTCAAGCTTTCCAGGCTGGCAGCCTCTGCACTCCCAGAAGCAGCTGGTGGCACCTAGAAAGCATCTTTATGACAACGTTCATCCCTTTGGGGTCTTTTCCCACCCTGTGCTGCAGAGTGCCATTCCACATCACTTTTCCTTTTAATCCTCCTCCTTTTGAAGCAACAGGCTCAGTTTTATGGAGTAGTCCACAAAGCTTTTGTCACAGAGGCCAGGAGAGAGGAGGGAAAGAGTGGTTTAGGCTGCCAGTGCTTAATTTCCTCAGCAAATAAAAGTTTGTGTGATGTTGGAAATCTGCCCTCACAGAGCTAGCACCAACCATGTCTGACTCACTCATTAGTAACCCTTTGGGTTTGGGATTTTCTGTTGTTGTTTGTTCAGTTGCTAAGTTGATGAGACTACAAATTTCCTCCAAACAGCCCAGCTGAAATAAACTAGAGAAGTCTCCAAGAGCCAGGATGTTTGCTGAGCCATAGAATCACTCAGGTTGGAAGAGACCCCTGGGATCATCAAGTCCAACCACTGACCCTGCTCTGCAAGGTTCACCCTAAACCATATCCCCAAGCACCACAGGCCTGGAACACAGCCCTATGAGGAGAGGCTGAGGGAGCTGGGGGTGTACAGCCTGGAGAAGAGGAGGCTCAGGGCAGACCTCATTGCTGTCTACAACTACCTGAAGGGAGGCTGTAGACAGATGGGGTTGGTCTCTTCTCTCAGGCAACCAGCAACAGAACAAGGGGACACAGTCTCAAGTTGTGCCAGGGGAGGTCTAGGTTGGATGTTAGGAGGTAATTCTTGCCAGAGAGAGTGATTGGCATTGGAATGGGCTGCCCAGGGAAGTGGTGGAGTCGCTGTCCCTGGAGGTGTTCAAGAAAAGACTGGATGGGGCTCTTAGTGCCATGGTCTGGTTGATTGGAGAGGGCTGGGTGCTAAGTTGGACTGGATGAGCTTGGAGTTCTCTTCCAACTTGCTTGATTCTATTCTATGATTCTATGACCTCAAGGATCATCCAGCTCCAACCCCCCTGCCATGGGCAGGGACACCTCACACTAGATCAGGTTGCCCAGAGCCTCATCCAGCCTGGCCTTAAACACCTCCAGGGATGAGGCTTCCATCACCTCCCTGGGCAACCTGTGCCAGTCTCTAACCACCCTCATGCTGAAGAACTTCCTCCTAACAGTCTGAATCCACCCATTTCCAGCTTGGATCCATTCCCCCCAGTCCTGTCACTACCTGACAGCCTAAAAAGTCCCTCTCCAGCTTTTCTGTAGCTTTCTTCAGACCCTGGCAGGGCCACAATAAGATCATCTTGGAGCCTTCTCCTCTCCAGACTGACCAGCCCCAACTCCCTCAGTCTCTCCTCCCAGCAGAGCAGCTCCAACCCTCTGCTCATCCTCATGGCCCTTCTCTGGATACCTTCCAGCACCTCCATATCCCTCCTGTACCAGGGGCTCCAGAATTGGATGCAGCACCCCAGGTGAGGTCTCAGCAGTGCAGAGTAGAGGCTTTCATTCCTTTCTTTGCCTTCCAGGATCCCTCCTGCACTCCCAGCCACCCCCACACAGTCTCACCCAGCCAGGCCTGCAATTCCATTTTCTTCTCCCCATCTTCCTCTTCCTTAGCTCCAGTCACTCTTCAGGCCCTGCCCAGGGGTGAACCGTGCCAGCTCCCTAGGACCCCTGCCAGGGCAGCAGCCGCAAGCCCTGGGCTTGGCCCCGCTGCCCCCTGCACCCTCTGTGGCAGCTGCTGGGCACAGACACCCACCTGGCACATTGGGTGTCCAGCTCGCAGGGTGCCCTGCTGCCAGCTAGGAAGTTGCTGCCCTGCACCACCTGGCTGCTGCTGGCTTCCCGGGGCCCAGCTGATTTCCCTCCAGGCTCCACAGTTCCCCTGGGAGCTCTTCACCTCCTTGGAGACCACACACCCAGAGCCAGACAGAGCTTGCTGCGGGCAGCACGGGGCCAGCGGTGCCACCCGGGGGGCAGGATGTGGCCCCTGGCCTATCAGATCTGTAATCTGCCAAAGGAGGGGATCAGGAAGCTTTCATCTTGTTATTGCAGGGTCCGCAGAGAGCTTCGGGACTAAAAGGAGCAGGGCAAAGGGAAATGAAATAATCCACAACATCTCCTTTGAAGATGCAGCCTGGTGCCCGCAGGCTACACAAACAGCAGCTGCAGGAAGTGCCTCCTGCACTGGGGACCTGATTGTCCTCTGCTCAGCACTGCTGGGGCCACAGCTCCAGTGCTGTCTTCAGCTCTGGGCTCTTCACTCCAAGAAGTCCACAGAAGAGCAGCTAAGCTGGCAAAGGAGATTGAACACAGGTCCTGCAAGGAGCAGCTGAGGCACGTGGGCAGAAAAGGAGGCTGTGAGAAGACCTCATTGCTCTCTACAGCTCCCTGAGAGGAGACTGCAGCCAGGTGGGGGTTGGTCCCCCATGCAACAATGACAGGAGCAGAGGAAACAGCCTCAGGTTGGCCCAGGGGAGGTTCAGGTTGGATATCAGGAACAATCTCTTCCCAGCAGGGGAACTGGCCCAGGCTGCCCAGGGAGGTGGTGGAGTCTCCATCCCTGGAGGGGTTGCAAAGTCACATGGCTGTGGTGCTGAGGGACTTGGCCCAGCGGTGGGATTGTGAGCTCTGGGTGAGCTGCTGGACCTGGTGATCTCAAAGGTCTCTTGCAGCCTCCACAGCTCTGTGGCTCTGTTCTCGGACCAGCAGCACAATTAGGGTGAATGAGAAGTTCTCTCTATGCTGCTCCCCAGACCTCTTCTCCATACCCTTCCACTCTGCCCCAGCATTTCCAGAGCCCCTTTAGTGCTTCCCAGCTGCTTGCAAACCTCTGCTTTTAAGCTGCACTGCGGATGCAGCAAGGCCAAAGGATCTCTCCGGGGTCTGGCTGATGGAGTGCAAACATCCCTGGGCTGTGGGAGCCCAGCAGAAGCTGTAGCTGAAATGTATAAACTTACAGAACATTATTTATAGAAAGGAGCCCAATTGTCAAAGGCCCTGAGAGAGCTGGGACCTGGGAATGTTTGTTCTCCCTGCAAAGAAGAATTAATTATGCAAGTTTATAAATTCCAGTTGCTTTGCTTTGCTGGGCTCCCCACGTGCCTCAGGACTGCTTGCAAGGTATTTCTGGCTCCCAGCTGCTGCTTCAACCTGGGCTTCTTTAACCTTCTGTTTCTGAAAGCCACAAGATGCTGGAGCAGGGGATTGGACATCAGAAGAAACCTCTTGGCTGAAAGGGTTCTCAAAGGCTGGCAGAGGCTGCCCAGGGAGGTGGTTGAATGCCCATGGCTGGAGGTGTTTGAAAGAGGCAGAACTGTGGTGCTGAGGGCCACGGCTCAGCCCCAGCCCTGGCAGAGTTAGAGACTGGTTGGGCTGGATGAGCTTGAAGGGCTTTGCCAACCTAAGGGATTCTGTGACTCTCTGAGCTTTAAGCACTCTGCTCCTCAGCAGCTTTGTTCGGAGATCATGTTGTCAGGGGGTGCCTGGAGGAAGCCAGGGCTCCCCAAGCCACCAGATACTGAGTGGAAGCTAGTGGGGTGGCTGCCATGCTTGGGAGCCAGGGCAGAGCCCTGAGTCACTTGCTGGGACCAAAGGGATGCCAGTCCCTGCTCAAGCCTGCCCTGTCTTCCTGAGGAGGCTTTGCTGACCTTCTTCTTGCCCTGCCAAGGAACAGAGATGCTGTGCAGCCCAAGGCTGTGCATGGCAGAGTGACACTCGTTGCCCAGTGCTCTGCAGCCTGTAACCCCCCAGCAGCGCTGCATTCAGCCTGTGCTGCCACCCAGTCAGAAAGCTCAGGAGATGTGGCACAGACACTGCCTCCCACCAAACCCAGCTGGGGCCTGCTTCTGCCTAGGCTCCACTCAGACGCAGGATGGCTTTGGGTTGCTGCACTGGGATTGATGGTTTGCTGCCAGCCAGCCCTGTAAGGCATCATCAAGATGCTCAGAGGGCTGGAGAACCTCCCCTGTGGGGACAGGCTGGGAGAGTTGGGGCTGCTCATCCTGGAAAAGAGAAGGCTCCAGGGGGACCTCAGAGCAGCCTTCCAGTACCTGAAGGGTGCTGCAGGAGAGCTGGGGAGGGACTTTGGACAAGGGCTGGGAATGACAGGAGGAGGAACAATGGCTTTGAGCTGGGAGAGGGGAGATGAGGAAGAAATTGTTGAGAGTGAGAAGACACTGGCACAGGTTGCCCAGGGAGGCTGTGACTGCCCCCTCCCTGGATGAGGCCTTGAGCAGCCTGAGCTGGTGAGAGGTGTCCCTGCCCATGGCAGGGGGTTGGAGCTGGATGGTCTTTGAGGTCCCCTCTAACCCAACCCACTCTGTGAACCTATGAATCACTCGTGCAGAGCCAGAGCCAGCTGCCAGCATCCCGAGTGCTGTTTGTGACCCAAGTGTTTTGGGTGCTCTCCAGCTGTGCCTCATGATGAAGGCTGAGGGCTGAGTGCCAGGCTTGCAGCATGGCTGCCACTGGCTGATGGGAAATACAAGCTCCAAGCTCTGCTGTCAGAGAACGACAGAATCATTTCTCTTGGCAAAGCCCTTCAAGCTCACCCAAACCAACCAGTCTCTAACTCTGCCAGGGCTGGGGCTAAGCCATGGCCCTCAGGCAGCTCTGCCTCTTTCAAACACCTCCAGCCATGGGCATTCACCCACCTCCCTGGGCAGCCTGTACAAGGCTTTGAGAACCCTTCCAGCCAAGAGGTTTCTTCTGATATCCAAACTAATCCCCACCTTCAGGGGTGGGGATCCAACCGCCTCCCTGAGCAGCCTATTCCAGGTGAACTCTATACGTAGAAGTGCCTTGAGTTCGCTGCACTGAGGGGAGAAACCATCACTGGCCTCCCAGCAAGGCAAGGGAGGTCCAGGAGGACAGTTCTGGCCTCTATGGTGGAACAAATGGTGCCCCCTAGCCCCACTTCTTTGGGACTGGGGAGTAGGTGTGCAGGACTACCCTGTTTCCCCTGCCTCCCTAGAAAGGCTCCCTCCCTCCTCAGCACTGACTGAGCTCCTCTTGATAAATATTTGGAATAAAGGAGTAAACTGTCAGAATGCCCCAGAAAGGGCAGGAAACAGCTCTGTGAGGGACGGGAATCAGCAGGTGAAAATTCAGAGCAAAGAGGCCAGCAAAGAGCTGCAGCAGGAGAATCACAGGATCAGAGTGTCAGAGGCTGGAAAGGACTCATCCAAAGCTCATCCTGCCAGAGCAGGGTCACCCACAGCAGATCACACAGAAACACATCCAGGTGGGCTTTGAGTATCTCCAGAGAGCGAGACACCACAACACCCCCAGGCAGCCTGCTCCAGAGTTCTGTCACCCTCACAGGGAAAAAAAAAATTCCTCATGTTTAAATGAAATTTCCTGTGCCTCAGCTTGCAGCAGTGCCCCTTGTCCTGGCACTGGGCATCACCCAGCAGAGCCTGGCTCCAGCCTCCTGCCACTCACCGTTACAAGCACTGATGAGGTCACCTTTCAGTCTCCTCTCCTCGAAGCAGCAGAGCCCCAGTTCCTCAGGCTCCCCTCATAAAGAGAGGAGAGTTCCTTGGAAAGAAAGGGCAAGCAGCTGGTGTTAGCCACAGGTAACAAAGAGCTGGTCCCCAGGAAAGGAGGGGGAAAAGGAAAGTCTCTCAAAAGATCAACCAGGTTGGCAAGAAACGAAAGCAGAATAAAATGTAGAGGTCATGGACTGGGACAAAGAACCCCCTGGGAACAGGGTGACAGCACAAAGGTTAACTCTGCTGTTTGCACGGGCAAAGAGGAATCCCAGAGAGGGGAAAAGAAAGCACAGCAGTGGGAGAGGAAAGCAATGCCAGGGAGAAAGTCAGTCTGGGGGTGCTTAGCTTGGAGAGGAGGAGGCTGAGGGCAGAGCTCATTGCTCTCTACAGCTCCTTGAGAAGAGGCTGGAGCCAGGTGGGGGTTGGGCTCTGCTCCCTAGGGACAAGTGACAGGACCAGAGGAAATAGATGCATAGTTCCATAGAATAGGTTGGGCTAGAAGCGACCTTAAAGTTCATGCAGCTCTAACCACCTGCCATGGGCAGGGACACCTCCCACCAGCACAGGTTGCTCAAGGCTTCATCCAGCCTGGCCTTGAACACCTCCAGGGAGGGGGCAGCCACAGCCTCCCTGAGCAACCTGTGCCAGTGTCTCCTCACTCTCAACAATTTCTTTCTCATCTCCAGTCCAAATCTGCCCTCCTCAAGCTTTCGTTCCCTCATCCCTCATCCTGTCACTCCCAGCCCTTATCGAAAGTCCTTCCCCAGTTTTATTGCAGGCCCCCTTCGGATGCTGGAAGGCCTCAACTTGCCCCAGGGGAGGTTTAGGTTGGACAGCAGGAAAACCTTCTTGGCTGAAAGGGTTCTCAAAGGCTGGCAGAGGCTGCCCAGGGAGGTGGTTGAATGCCCATGGCTGGAGGTGTTGGAAAGAGGCAGAGCTGTGGTGCTGAGGGCCATGGCTTAGCCCCAGCCCTGGCAGAGTCAGAGACTGGTTGCAGTTGCTCATGTTCAGTCCTTTCCATCTGAGCCAGTTCTCTGATTCTCAGTCTGCCTCATCACCTCCTGCTGCTTCCCATGGCCCAAAGCTTTATGCAAAGCAGCTCCTGGCTCTGGGAAGCCATGGGCTGGCTACACAAGGCCATTTGGTCTATTTTGTTTTCAAATGCAGATATGCCCAGGAAAAGAAAAACAACAACACTCAAAGGAATTCAGCAGTTCTGGAACATTGGGGCAAGAAGGAGAAAAACTGCAGGAGGAGGAATCTTCGTGCCAGTTGTGTAAGGCATGATGGAAGGTGACAGCACTTGCAGATATTTTAAGGAGCAGCAGATCTGAGAGGAGTGGCAGCTTGGAGGAATTCCCAGAAAAGCTGCAGCAGTTGCATGAGTAAATTGCAGGGCACCTATAGCAATGCAGGAGGTGACATCTGAGAGGGCACCCACTGAAGGTGGCAACAGCACACAGCTGCTGCTTGGAGGCCTTTGGCAGGAAGGGCTTTAGAAGAAACCAGCTCTGGGGCTGAGCCATGGCCCTCAGCACCACAGCTCTGCCTCTTTCAAACATCTCCAGCCATGGGCATTCAACCACCTCCCTGGGCAGCCTCTGCCAGGCTTTGAGAACCCTTTCAGCTAAGAATTTTCTTCTGATGTCCAACATAAACTTCTCCTGGGGTCACTTGAGGCCATTTCCTCTCCTCCTAGCACTTTTTCCATGTACAGAGACCATCTCAGTTGGATATCTCCAGGGATGGCCCCCAACCACCTCCCTGGGCAACCTGTTCAGGGAGCTGAAGCAGCTCTGCTATGGGCACAGGCTGAGGGAGCTGGGGGTGTGCAGCCTTCAGAAGAGAAGGCTCCAGGCAGACCTAACAGCAGCCTGCCAGGACCCAAAGGGGCTGGGACCCAAAGGGTGCAGAGGGACTGTAGCCAAAGGCCTGCAGGAACAGGATGAGGGCAGTGGCTGCAAACTAGAGCAGAGCAGATTGAGATTGGCTGTGAGGAACAAGTTCTGCAGCAGAAAGCTGCTGGAACCCTGCAACAGGTTGCCCAGGGAGGTGGTTGGGGCCCTGGAGATATTGAGGGTGAGGCTGGAGAGGGCTGTGGGCAGGCTGCTCTAGTGGAGGATGTCCCTGCTGAGTGCAGGGGTTGGGCTGGATGAGCTTTGGAGGTGCCTTCCAACCCAGACCAATCTGTGATTCTAAGCCTCCCCAGGAAGGAGCTCAGACTCAGAAGACATTGTGGGGAGGTGGCTTAGGAAGACCCAGAAGCAGCCACCCACCAACCTGTGCCCCTTCTTCCCTTGGCGCCTCTCCCAGGACAGCCTCCAGTTGCTCCGGAGCTGCCCCCAGGCATCCTGCCTGCAGAGCCAGCCCCGTGTTTGTTATCCTTTGAATGAAATAACAGTTCCTGACATCTGTTCCCACTTTGCTTCTCTCCTCATTTCCATTTATAGCACATTTCCCTATCCCCTGACCATGTGCCAACCAAACAATGAGCATGTTTGACACGCTGCAAGTCACTGGAGAGTGGGAGCCTGATCTGACCTTCAGGGGGTTTAGAGATTTTGTTGTTGTTGTTGTTAAATTTGCTCTGAACACTGAAAAAAAACCCCAAACCAAACCAAAACCAAACCAAACCCAATCCAGATTTTATGAACTTCACTGAAAAAGCAAGAGGGAAGCTCAGGAAGAAGAGGCAAGCATACAGCATGGCATAGCTGTCCTGGCAGCCACTTACCTGCTGTGAGGATCAGCTGCTGGGCACAGCCCAGTTCCACTCTGGACAAGAACCAGCTGGAGGCAGCTGGGGCAGGTGAGGAGCTGTGGGCTCTGCAGTCCCTCCTCCAGGTCAGGGCATAACCAGGTGGCCATAGCAGCAATGTGCCAGAGCCAGCAATGTGCCCTTGAGGGCAAGGCCAGTGGTGTTCTGGGCTGCACGAAGAGTGTGGCCAGCAGGTCAAAGGAGCTTCTCTCCCTCTGCTTTGCACTGCCCAGGCCTCATCTAGAGCATTGTGTCCAATCCTGGGATTCCAGGTTCAAGGACAGGGAAATACTGGAGAGGGTTCAGCAGAGAGCCCCTGAGCTGCTGAGGGCACTGGACATCACCTTGTGAGGAGAGGCTGAGAGCCCTGGGGCTGTTCAGCCTGGGGAAGAGCAGCCTGAGGGACATCTCGGCAATGCTGAGCAATAGCTGAAGGCTAAGGGTCAGGAGGATGCAGCCAGACTCTGATCAGTGGTGCCCAAGGACAGGACAAGAGGCAATGGGCACAAACTGCAACCCAGGAGGTGTCACAGGAACAGAAAGGACAAATTCTTCCCTGTGAGGATGGCAGAGCAGTGGGACAGGCTGCCCAGAGAGGCTGTGGAGTCTCCATCTCTGGAGGCCTTCCAGACCCACCTGGACGTGTCCCTGTGGGATTGATTCTGGGTGAGCCTGCTCTGGCAAGGGGCGAGGATTAGTTCTCCAGAGGCCCATTCCAGCCCCTGCCAGTCTGTGACTCTGTAAGAGCTGAGGTGGCAGTGGGACAGGCAGGGAAAGGAAGTGTTAATTCCCGCTGCAGTGACACAAAGGGGCCTGGGTGGTGCTTTCTCTTCTGCCCAGGCAGATGGGAAAGGTGCCCTTGCATTGCTCTGCAGAGAGCTGGCACCTCCAGCAGCAATAAATTCACAAGGAGAGGCAACGAGGAATATTTTAGTTACGGCACAAGAACATCTGATGTTGTCATCTCTATCTTGGTAGGAGCCCTGGGTGTAATTTTAGCTCAGGAGGAGGCTGCTTATGAAGCTAAAATAGCACAGAAAGAATCAATGCAGCCTCCAGCCCGACCTGTGGGCACCTTCCTGCTCAGTAACACAGCAAAGCAGGGAGGCCCTGGCACCTCCAATGGGGCTGTCACCATTTCATGGACCAGCTGGCAGTTGTCCAGGTGGGACCTCAGGTTGTGCCAGGGGAAGTTTGAGTTGGGTATCAGGAACATTCTCTTCCCAGCAAGGGTTCTCAAGCACTGGCCCAGGCTGCCCAGGGAGGTGGTGGAGTGCCCATCCCTGGAGGGGCTAAAGGCTGTGTGGATGTGGTGCTGAGGGACGTGGTGCAGTGGCAGTGGCTCAGCAGCAGTTATGGGACCATGAGATGAGCTGAGAAGTCTCTTCCACCCTCAGCAGTCCCATGGCTTTGTGATTCTGTGCCCACCATGCAGCAGCTTGCTCAGAACCATCCCTCCAGGACCTGCTGCACTGGCAAGCTGGTGAGCGTGGCTCCACAGCCTGCTGTGACATGGGTGCCCCCCGAAGCGGAACAGCTGAAACCAGGAGCATCTCTGCTGAGTGCTTCTTGGCCAGCAGGGCACCGGCTGCACCGCAGTTTGGCCTTCTGGCAAGGGGCACCACAGCAGCCTAGGCAGCTGAGATCATGCTGCCTTGTAGGCATCATATCTGCCTCTGCATTCCTGACACAAGTGTTCAGCAGCTGGCAGGCTGCCAGGGGCACCTTCCTCCTCCCTGGGTGTACCACAGACCCTGTCTCTCACCTGGAGCTCTCCAACCTGTGTGACAAACAGGCCCAGGAGTGTGCTGTGACAAAGCTCTGGCCTCCCAAAGGCACCCTGTGGCTCGCTGTCAGGGCTGCCCCACTGGTGAAGGTGAGCAGCACCTCAGGGCAGCAGGCCAGAGGTGGCCTTGCCAGCAGGTCAGCTGGACCAGGTGCTCAGCACCAGGTTTGGCTGGAACATGCTGTCTGGAGACTCTCAGGCTGGAAAAGTTGGGGCTGCTCAGCCAGGAGAAGAGAAGGCTCCAGGGAGAACCTCAGAGCAGCCTTCCAGTACCCGAAGGGGCTCCAGGAGAGCTAGGGAGGGACTTCTGACAAGGGCTGGGAGTGACAGAATGAAGGACAATGTCTTTGAGATGGGAGAGGGGAGACTGAGAATAAAGATGTGGAAGAAATTGTTGGGAATGAAGGTGGGGAGACACTGGCACAGGTTGCCCAGGGAGGTTGTGGCTTCCCCCTCCCTGGCGGTGTTCAAGGCCAGGGTAGATGTGGCCTTGAGCAACCAGGGCTGGTGGAAGGTGTCCCTGCCCATGGCAGGGGGCTGGAACTGGACGGTCTTGAAGGTCCCTCCCAACCCATTCCATGAGTCTGTGAAAGCTGCAGAGTGGGACAGAGCCCACCTGTGGCAGTGCTCCAATCACCTCTAACCGCCCTTGGTGCGGCCAAGCAGCGGGCACCCTGCTGGCACCTGGCAATCTCTTTATTGAGTGGTCTGCGTCAGCACTGCCATGCTCTGCTCTGCCTCTGACAGCTTCTGCAGCAGCTGGCTCAGCTTGGCCTCGTCAAACTCCAGGCACAGGAGCTCCGATTCCTGCAAGACAAAACCACAGGAGAAAGAGCTGAGAGAGAGGAGAGATGGGGAAGTAGGCAAAGGGGGCAGAACAGCACCTCGGGGTTCCTGCTAACTTGTGCCCCTGCTGCTCTTCTGGTACCTCTCCAAAAAACCTTCCATCAGCCTCACCCACTGGTACACACAATCACTGACTCATTTAAGCCCTTAAAGCTCATCCAGCCCAACCAGTCTACAACTCTATCAAGGCTGGGGCTAAGCCATGGCCCTCAGCACCACAGCTCTGTCTCTTTCAAACACCTCCAGCCATGGGCATTCAACCACCTCCCTGGGCAGCCTCTGCCCACCTTTGAGAGCTCTTTTAGGCAAGAAGTTTCTTCTCATCTCCAGCCTAAACCTCCCCTGGGGGAACTTGAGGCCATTTCCTCTCCTCCTGTCACTTGTTCCCAGAGAGAAAGACCAACTCCCAGCTGGCTCCTTTGAGGTAGTTGTAGAGAGCAACGAGGTTTCCTCTGCCCTCAGCCTCCTCTTCTCCAGCCCAAACAACCCCACCAAACAATTTCTTCCCTCCTTTGTCGTGAGTGTGAAAGGATCAGTCAAAAAAAACTTCTCACATCACATTTCCTAGATGGAGACAAATTTTGCTGCTTTCTAACCACTTCTGAGTTCCTGATGGAGTTCCTACTCCATGTCACTCTCCCTTCCAGGCCATTCAGTGCTCTGCAGCCAAGCAGATCTGCCTGCTGTGGCAGCCCGGGAAGGCACTCAGGATGTGTGCCAGCTGAAGCGGGACACAGAGGCACTACAGTCACCAGTGCCACATAACTCAGCACCTGCTGTCTGAATGGTGCCTCCAGCAGGGAATGCCTCCAGACCAATCCAGTCCTCCACTGTCGCAGGCCAGGAGACAATCACCTACAACTTTCCACCTGCACAGCTGCCATGGCCTCCAGCAATAGAACAAGGGGACACAGTCTGAAGTTGTGCCAGAGGAGGTCTAGGGTGAATGTTAGGAGGAAGTTGTTGGCAGAGAGAGTGATTGGCATTGGAATGGGCTGCCCAGGGAGGTGGTGGAGTCGCTGTCCCTGGAGGTGTTTAAGAAAAGCATGGATGGGGCACTTAGTGCCATGGTCTGGTTGACTGAAGAGGGCTGGGTGATAGGTTAGACTGGATGAGCTTGGAGGTCTTTTCCAACCTGGTTGATTCTATGATTCCTCTGCAGAAGAGAGGGGCCAGGAGTCACCTGGAGCAAGGTGCTGGCACAGCCCAAGGAGGGGGGTGGCAAGATGAGATGTGCATGGACTCCTATCACATCGCATCAGTCACGGCTCCACTGCAAGCTGCAGAAGCTCTTTTTAGCTTCATTAATATTCTGCAAGCCAAATAGGGCAGAAGATCAGGACAGCAAGGTCTGGGTCACTCCAGGAACATAGGGTGGGTGGCAGCACATCCATGACACCCCTCTGACAGTGCCAAACTGACTGCCTGGGATTCAGCTCAGAGAATCACAGAATGGCTCAGGCTGGAGGGGACCTCAGAGCTCATCTACCCCAGCCCCTGCCATGCCCAGGGACACCTCTCAGCTAGGCTCAGCTGCTCAAGACCTCATCCAGCCTGGCCTGCAACACCCTAGGGAGGAGTTATCCACAGCCTCCCTGGGCAGCCTGTTCCAGAGTCTCAGCACCCTCCTATACTGAAGAACTTCTCCCTCAGCTCCACTCTAACTTGCTCTGCCTCAGCTTCAAACCATTCCCCCTTGGCCTGTCTCAGACACCCTCAGCAAAAGTCCCTCTTCAGCCTTCAGGTATTAGAAGGGAGCTTTAAGGTCCGCCTGGAGTCTCCAGCTCCCTCAGCCTGTGCTCACAGCAGAGCTGCTCTAGTCCTTGGAGCATCTTTGTGGCCTTCTCAGGCCTCACTCCAGCAGCTCTGTATCCTTCTGCTGCTGGGGACAGCAGAGATGGAGGCAGGACTGGAGGTGAGATCTCAGCAGAGCCAAGGGGCACAGTCCCCTCTCGGGCCCTGCTGCCCACACTCCTCTGGCTGCAGCCAGAACACAGCTGCCTGCTGGGCTGCATGAGGGCACTGCTGGCTCCTGGGGAGCTGCTCAGCAACCAACACCCCCATTCTAGCAGCAAATCTCAAACGCCAAAGGAAGTTGCAAGCCTTCAAACTGCCAAGATGAGCTGCAACTCATTTCACCTGGCTGCACACAACAAAGCACAAATATCTGCTGCTGCTGCACCTCTGTCACACTGGTGTTACATAAAGCAGGGCTCTCTCCGGTGCAGGATGCAGAGAGAACCCACTGGCAGATGTTTTAATACCTTTAATGTACCCCTGAGCCTGCCATGGCACAGATTAACCAGCTAAAAGATTGCTGCAGATGGAGCAAGCCCAGAAGCAGGGAGCAGGTCTGCAGTGCTGCATAGCAAAGGTAACATCGCTGCTGGGATGGCATCAGCCCGCTGCAAGCAGCCTGCCTGGGGCTCCATGGCTGGGATGACACATCAGGATGCAAGGATGCAGAGATGCATCTGTCCCCTGCCCTGCACTCAGAACCGGGGAGGCCATACCTGGAGCGCTGGATTCGGTTCTGAGCCATCTCTCCCAGAAGGACACTGAGGGGCTAGAGAGAGTGCAGAGAAGGGCAAGGAAGGTGGGGAAGGGTCTGGAGAAGAGGGCTGGGGAGGAGCAGCTGAGGGAGCTGGGGGTGTTTAGTGTGGAGAAGAGAAGACTGAGAGAGGATTTAATAAATGTTTATAAACATCTGAGGGCTGGGGGTCAGGAGGGGGGTCACTTCCTGCCTGGGATAGGACAAGGAGCAATGGATGGAAGCTGCAGCACAGGAGGTTTCACCTCAACACAAGGTGGAACTTCTTGACTGTAAGGGTCCCAGAGCACTGGAACAGGCTCCCCAGAGAGGTTGTGGAGTCTCCTTCTATGGAGACTTTCAAGGCCTGTCTGGATGTGCTCCTCTGTGACCTGAGCTAGATTGTATGGTCCTGCTCTGGCAAGGGGGTTGGACTCGATGAGCTCTTTGGGTCTCTTCCAACCCCTGACATCCTGTGAGCCTGTGGGAGACCTCATGGCTCCCTATAGCTCCCTTAGAGGAGGCTGGAGCCAGACGGGGGTTGGGCTCTGCTCCCTGGGAACGAGTGACAGGAGCAGAGGAAATGGCCTCAGGTTGCTCCTGAGGAGGATTAGCTTGGAGATGAGAAGAAGCTTCTTGACTGAAAGGGTTCTCAAAGGCTGTCGGAGGCTGCCCAGGGAGGTGTCTGATGGCTGGCTGATGCCCATGGCTGGAGGTGTCTGAAAGAGACAGAGCTGTGGTGCCAAGGGCCATGGCTTAGCCCCAGTGGAGCACTAGACTGGATGATTTCCCCTGCCCCAGGTCTGTATCACAGGGGTCACTTCTCCATACCTGCACAAGATTCTCTGACAGCCAGAGGGATGCTGAGAAGGCACAAGGGGGAATGCCTGCCACGGGTAATTACCCTGCAGCTGTCGGCAGTGAGCTCCTCTTACTTTTTCATTACTTGCAGCCTGCTCAGGCACAACTGCTGCCTTCCAGATGCTGCTAGGACACTGCTCATCCATTATGGATGTTGATGAGCCCAAGCCCTCAGTTCTTCTGCAGAAAACACCACCACTGCCTCTCCTACTACCCATGCAGATATGCTGAGTGCTGAGCAGCTTGCTGCATGCAGGAAGCAGAGGTTCCCACAGCCACAGAATGACCCAATCCAGGACAGAAGCCCTGCCTCTGTTGGCAGAATGCAAATGCCACTCTCACTGAAAGATGATTCCCCCTGGCTCTGGGGGTCCTGGTGGACAGCTGAGTGAAGATGAGCTAGGCTGTGCCCAGGTGGCCAAGGAGGGCAATGGTGTGGGCAGCAGGAGCAGGGCAGGGATCATCCTTTTGCAGCCAGCACTGGGGAGGCCACAGCTGGAGTGCTGGGTTCAGTTCTAGGCACTCACTGTGAGAAGGACATTAAGGGGGTGGAGAGGGTGCAGAGAAAGGGAAGGAAGGTAGGGAAGGGTCTGAAGAAGAGGTCTGGGGAGGAGCAGCCGAGGGAGCTGGGGGTGTTTGGTGTGGAGGAGAGGAGGCTGAGGGCAGAGCTCCTACAGCTCCCTGAAAGGAGGCTGGAGCCAGGTGGGGGTTGGGCTCTGCTCCCTGACAACAAACGACAGGAGCAGAAGGAAATGGCCTCAAGCTGCCCCAAAGCAGGTTCAGGTTGGACATCAGGAACAATCTCTTCCCAGCAAGGGTTCTCAGACACTGGCCCAGGCTGCCCAGGGAGGTGGTGGAGTCCCCATCCCTGCATGTGTCCCAGAACCATGTGGCCATGGCAGCTGGGGACAGGGTTTGGTGGCCATGGTGGTGTTGGGCTGGTGATTGGACTAGGTGATCTGGGAGGGCTTTTCCAACCCAAACTATTCTCTGATTCTCCAAGTTCATCCCTGCAGCTTTCCACCTGTGCTGGGCTGATGCTCTGCCCCTTGCCAAGCCTGGTGGCTGGATCCTCGAGCAGCCTTTCACCAGCTCCTCGAGCAGACTCAGGTTAGCTGATCAGCTGCTCTGCCAGCTCTGCTGTGTCCATCGCTGTCAGGGCGTGCTAACAGCCCTGGCAGCCCTTCCTGGCTCTCCCTACATTCCTTACATGTTTCATGGAGACAGCATAGCTGGGATTTTGTCCTCCTCCCTGTTACCTGTGCACTGTGACTCCTGTGAGGGGATTCCCAGGGATTCCTCCAGCTCCCTGAGCAACCAGCTTTACAAATGCAGAGGGACTGGAATGTGGTAGCAAGAATGACTTAAAGTCAACCTGAGAGGTTAGCCCCTGAGCTGGTTTCTTCTAAAGCCCTTCCTGCCAAAGGCCTCCAAGCAGCAGCTGTGTGCTGTTGCCACCTTCAGTGGGTGCCCTCTCAGATGGTTTGTCCTCCTGAGACACACCTGCCAGCACGGGGCCCCAGAGGTGACTCAGCCTTCTGTGTCAGACAGCCTGGGCTTTGTGGCAGCACTTGGTGGACAGGCAGACAAGTGCAGAGCCTGAAATCCCCTTGCTGGGAGTCAGAGCCATGGAACTGCTCGGGGTGAGAGACCTTTGAGATCACCAAGTCCAACACTCACACACAGAGCTCATAGTCCCACCACTGCTGCTGAGCCACGACCCTCAGCACCACAGCCATGTGGCTTTGAAACCCCTCCAGGAATGGGCACTCCACCACCTCCCCGGGCAGCCTGGGCCAGTGTCTGAGAACCCTTGCTGGGAAGAGATTGTTCCTGATATCCAACCTGAACCTGCTTTGGGGCAGCTTGAGGCCATTTCCTTCTGCTCCTGTCGTTTGTTGTCAGGGAGCAGAGCCCAACCCCCACCTGGCTTCAGCCTCCTCTCAGGGAGCTGTAGAGAGCAATGAGCTCTGCCCTCAGCCTCCTCTTCTCCACACCAAACACCCTCAGCTCCCTCAGCTGCATCTCCCTAGCCCTCTTCTCCAGACCCTTCCCCACCTTCCTTGCCCTTCTCAGGACCTGCTCCACCCCCTTAATGTCCTTCTGGGAGTGAGGGCCCAGAACTGAACCCAGCACTGCAGGTGTGGCCTCCCCAGTGCTGAGACTAGCAAAGCTCCACCATCACTCACTTGAGCTCAGCTGTGTCAGCTCTCAGCCAGCACAGAGTGTCCCAGTGGAGCTGGGAGCTGAGGCACTGTCCTCCAAGAGTGCCATGCAGGGGACCTTGAGGGCTGGATGTCCTTCCTGCCTGGCTTGTGACTGGTGCCTGCCTGTGCTGCTCTGCACTGTGCTATTTCTGGGCTGGCTGCCCTGCTTGTTTTCTCCACCACCCTTTGCTTGGTTGATGTTTTCAAGGCTGCCCCTAGAGCTTTCTCTAGGCACCTTTCAAGCCATCTACCTAAGGCTGCCCTCTGTCTTTTTCATCCCTGCAGTATCAAATCAGTCTTCCCTTCCTTAAGGATCTGCTTTTACCTTAAATTTGAACTCCCTAGTGAGAACCTGTGGCCCTGTGTAGCCTGCTGTAGTTGGAGGTGTCCCTGCTGAGTGTGTGAGGGTTGGGCAAGATGACTTTTGAAGGTCCCTTCCAACCCAGTGCAATCTGTGAAGCTGTAAACTGATCAGACCTGCAGCTCGCAGACATGACATTTTAACTTCCCTGTTACCAGAGACCCCAGACTGATTTGGGTTGGAAGGCACCTCCAGAGCTCATCCAGTCCAACCCCCTGCACTCAGCAGGGACATCCTCCACTAGAGCAGGCTGCCCACAGCCCTTTCCACCCTCACTTTCAATATCTCCAGGCATGGGCCCCAACCACCTCCCTGGGCAACCTGTTGCAGGGTTCCAGCAGCCTCCTGCTGCAGAACTTGTTCCTCACAGCCAATCTCAATCTGCTCTGCTCTAGTTTGCAGCCATTGCCCTCGTCCTGTTCCTGCAGGCCTTTCGCTACAGTCCCTCTGCAGCCTTCTGGTAGCCCAACGAGCACTATTCAGAGCCCTAGCATCATGGCCTGGAGTGGTGTCTAACACAGGAGGCATTCAGGTTCATAAAGAAGGCAAACCAAGTACACCCCAGGCCATGAGTGTCCCTTCCTGCTCCTGGCACTCGGGGCAGACCTCATTGCTCTCTACAGCTCCCCGAGATGAAGTTGGAGCCAGCTGGGGGTTGGGCTCTGCTCCCTAGGAACAAGTGAGGGGTGAAGAGGAAATGGCCTCAAGTTGCCCAAGAGGAGATTTAGGATGGAGATGAGAAGAAACTTCTTGGCTGAAAGGGTTCTCAAAGGCTGGCAGTTGCTGCTCAGGGAGGTGGTTGAATGCCCATGGCTGGAAGTGTTTGAAAGAGGCAGAGCTGTGGTGCTCAGGGCCATGGTTTGGCCCAAACTTGGTAGAATGAGAGAATGGTTAGACTGGATGATGTGGAAGGGCTTTTCCAACCCAAACTATTCCATCATCCTATGGCATCACAGAGGTACCAGCTATCCATTTGCTCCAGGGCATTTTACCACCTAGAGCAAGAAGAGCACAAGTCCTGGCCAGACAGATGCTGGAAGCCACACGGACCAGCTGCAGCATCCCCATTTCCCCCCGAAACACTGGCAGCACCAGGCAAGCCCTGGGTTACACATGAAGGTGCCTCCAGCTGCAGAGCTATGGGCAGAAGGGGCTGCCTGAAAACAGGGCACCGAAGGCTTGGGGAGGCACCTGCAGCCGGCTGGGCTCTTCTACCTGCCATCTGTACCAGGATCAAGTGGTGAGGCCGAGCAGGCTGGAGCTCTGGGGCTGTCCTCCTGGCACTGATCTGCTAACAGGATTTATGGGGACACAAGGGAGTGCTCAGAGATGCACTGCCACTGCCGACAGACATCTCAGGGGGCCCAAAATAACTCTGCTTCCTGTCAGCAATTCCAGCATGTGAGTGCACAAAGAAGGAGGGGGGGGAAGCCCACACTGGGTTTGGGTCATTTCCTCCGCCTCTAATCTCACTGGAAATGCAAACTGCTGCCTCCCAGTCCAGCAGGAGAACCCTGTGGGTGCAGCCCCCGCGGTTGGTGCAGGGCCCAGGGCCAGGCACGCTGCTGGTTTCTCAGCGCAGCAGCAGCTCCTACCTTGGGGCACAGCCCACTGCAGACTGTGGCATCTCTGGGCTGACTCCAGTGACCTTTGCATCAAATGCATTCAAGCAGCAGTGCTGCCTGCCAGCAGGGACACACTGCAGAAACACAGATCAACAACAACAAAAGGCTGGGACAAAAAACGTGGAGAAGCTCCAGCTTTGCATTTTCCCTTGTTCCAAACACACTCCTCCCAGCATCTGTCCTTGCTGATATTTCACAGAATCATAAAATAAGTCAGGGTTGGAAGGATCATCCAGCTCCAAACCTCCTGCCATGGACAGGGACACCTCACACTAGATCAGGTTGCCCGGAGCCACATCCAGCCTGGCCTCAAACACCTCCATGGATGAGGCTTCCACCACCTCCCTGGGCAACCTGTGCCAGTCTCTCACCACCCTCATGCTGAAGAACTTCTTCCTAACACCCAGTCTGAATCTACCCATTTCCATCTTGGATCCATTCCCCCCAGTCCTGTCACTCCCTGAGAGCCTAAGAAGTCCCTCCCCAGCTTTCTTGTAGTCTCCTTCAGATACTGAAAGGCCACAATAAGGTCTCCTCTGAGCCTTCTCCTCTCCAGACTGAATATTTGCTGCTGAATATTTGCTGCATGATGCCTAACTCCTTTTTATTTTCTCTTCTTCCCCCAGCTTCTTCCTTGTGTAAGGCAAAGCAAAGGCTCGGGACGAGAGCCGAAGCTGCAGGTGCCACCCTGCCAAGAGCCGAGCACGGGAGGAGGCTGATGGCTGTGCACCAGCCCACAGGAGCCAAGGGGCTGAGGCTGTGCCCACGCAGCCCTCCCTGCCTCGGCTGCTGCTACCGCTCTGCTGTACCCAAGCTGCCGGCGCAGAGTTCAGCCCAGGAGAGAACTGAGGAGACGGAGGAGAAGCTCAGCCCTACGGCAGTGCAGGACAGCTCCGGGGCGGGCAGGCAGCCACAGAATGGCTCAGGCTGGAAAGAGACCTCACGGCTCATCTACCCCAGCCCCCTGCAGTGACACTGCTCAGCTAGACTCAGGTGCCCAAGGCCTCATCCAGCCTGGCCTGCAACACTCCCAGGGAGGGGACATCCACAGTCCTGTGCCAGACTCACCACCCTCCTACTGAAGAACTTCTTCCTTAGCTCCACACTAACCCTGCTCTGCCTCAGCTTCAAACCATTCCCCCTCGGCCTGTCTCAGCCCCCCTCAGCACAAGTCCCTCTGCAGCCTTCCTGCAGAATCCCTTCAGGCACTGGCAGGCAGCTCTGAGGTCCCTCTGGAGCCTTCTCCTCTCCAGACTGCACACCCCCAGCTCCCTCAGCCTGTGCTCACAGCAGAGCTGCTCCAGCCCCCGGAGCGTCTTTGTGGCCTCCTCTGGCCTCACTCCAAGAGTCTAACCAGGGCAGAACAGGACACCAGTCCCCACCATGCCCCTAGCCCCAGTCACAGAATGTCAGGGGCTGGAAGGGACCTCCAAAGCTCATCCAGTCCAACCCCACTGCCAGAGCAGAGTCACCTACAGCAGATCACACAGGAACACATCCAGGTGTGGTTTGAGTATCTCTAGACAGGGAGACTCCACAACCTCCTGGACAGGCTTTTTCAGTCTTCTGTCACCCTCACAGGGAAAAAGAAAAAAAAAATCTTCCCTCCTGTTTCCATGGAACTTCCTATGCCTCAGCTTGCAGCAGTGCCCCTTGTCCTGTCACTGGGCATCACCCAGCAGAGCCTGGCTCCAGCCTCCTGGCACTCTCCTTTACATCTTTATAAACATCACTGAGGGCAGCCCTCAGGCTCCTCCTCTCCAAGCTCCAAGCCCCAGCTCCTCAGCCTCTCCTCATAACAGAGCTGTTCCATTCCCTTCATCACCTTTATGGCTCTGGCCTTGACTCTCTCCAGCAGTTCTATGTCCCTCTTGAACTGGGGAGCCCAGAACTAGACATAATACTCCAGATGCAGCCTCAGCAGGGCAGAAAACTGCTCTAATGCACAGCCCTCACTCACCTCCTTGCCAGGCAGCCTGCTGGACCATGGTAGCAATTTCTTCCTCATCTCCACTCTCAATCTGCCCTCTCTTAGCTCAAAGTCATTGTCCTATGTCCTACCACTACCAGTCCTTGTCCAAAGCCCCTCCCCAGCTCTCCTGGAGCCCCTTCAGGTACTGAAACACATCTCTAAAGTCTCTCTGGAGCCTTCTCTTCTCCAGATTGAATAGCCCAAATTCTCCCAGCCTGTCCCCATGGCAGAGGTTCTCCAGCCCTCTGAGCACCTTCATGGCCTCCTTTGGACCCTCTCCAGCAGCTCCATATCCCCCTTATGCTGGTGACACCAGAGCTGAAGGCAGTGCTGCAGTTGAGGTCTGAGCAGAGCAGAGCTGCTGCTCTCCCTACTCTGGATGCAGCCAGCACACATCTGGCTCTGGGCTGCCAGCAACCAGTGCTGGCTCCTGGGGGGTTTGGCACCAACTGACACCGCCAAGGCCTTCTCCTGCAAGCTGCTCTCCAGCCACTGTATTTTTGCTTGGCATTGCCTTGACCCAGCTGCAAGAGCTTGTTACAAAGCCATGTGGTGGCTGCTAGGTTTTTGGCTGTTGTGGCAGCAGGGCAGGAGAGCACAATGGGCAGCAGCAGCATTGCCTGCACTAGAACAGCAGTGACAGAACAGTCATTTCCCAAGCAGTTCACTTCTAACCAAGTGAAGTTACGGAAAGAAATCAAACATCTCCATCACTGCTACTGTTACTGAGGAACCTACTGAGGCTCAGCAAGGATGAGTGCAGAGTCCTGCACCTGGGAAGGAAGAATAAACTGCAGCAGGTCAGGCTGGGAGGTGATCTGCTGGGGAGCAGCCCTGTGGAGAAGGAGCTGGCAGTGCTGGTGCACAGCAAGTTCTGCATGGGCAGCAATGTGCCCTCATGGCCAAGAAGGCCAAGGGCATCCTGGGGGGCATTAAGAAGAGTGTGGGCAGCAGATCCAGGGAGGTTCTCCTCCTCCTCTGCTCTGCCCTGGTGAGACCTCACCTGGAGTACTGCATCCAGTTCTGGACTCCCCAGTTCAAGAGGGACAGGGATCTGCTGGAGAGAGTCCAAGGGAGACCTGCAAGGACGCTGAAGGGCCTGGAGCACTGCCTGATGAGGAGAGGCTGAGAGCCCTGGGGCTGCTTAGCCTGGAGAGAAGAAGGCTGAGAGGGGACCTGAGCAATGTCTATCAGTAGCTGACGGCTGGAGGTCAAGAAGAAAGAGATAGAGACAGCCTCTGCTCACCTGTGCTGTGTGACAGCACAAGGGGCAATGGATGGAAACTGCAGCACAGGAAGCTCCACCTCAACACGAGGAAGAACTTCTTGACTGTAAGGGTACTCCTCTGAAGCCTTTCCGGCCCTGTCTGGATGTGTTCCTGTGTGACTTGTGCTGGATTTTCTGGTCCTGCACTGGCAGGGGTTGGACTGGAAGCTCTCCAGAGGTCACTTCCAACCCCAACATCCTCTGATCCTGTGATGCTGTGATGTGATCAGTCACTAACAATCTGGGCGCCAGAAGACTGCTTTCTGAAGTCATCACTGCTCAATATTGCAAGCAAACAATTAGTTACAATTAAAAACCCCTGAAGCCTTAGAGCTTCCAGGAACTGGATACTGCTCCTTGAATCATTCATGAACAGGATGAAAACAATAAAGGCCATCTGGAGCAGCCCTCACCCCTCTGGCACCACGATAATATCTGCAGACCATTTAATCAGTGAGGGACAGACTCGCTTCAGGAGCTGGGGATGGGGAGAGTGGAGGGATGAAGAGGATGGTGGAACGGGGGAAGAAGAAGGGATAGGGATGAGGAAGGGATGGGGAAGTTGGAGGGATAGGGAGGATGGGGGGAATGGAGTGATGCGGAGGATGCAGGGTTGGAGAGGACAGAGGGACAGAGAGGATGGAGAGATAGGGAGGATGGAGGGATGCAGAGGATGGGGAGGATGGAGAGATGGGAAGGATGGAGAGGACGGAGGGAAGGGGAGGATGGAGGGGATGGAGGGAAGGGGAGGATGGAGGTATGGGGAGGATAGAGGGATGGGGAGAATGGAGGGATAGGGAGGAGGGGGAGAAGGGGGGCTGGGGAGGATGGAGGGCTGGGGGTGCTAACAAACATTTTCTGCTGTGTTAAACTCCAAGCTACACATTTCATATTTTTAAAGAAGGGTCTTAATCATCTAAGAGTAACAGCCTGAGAGGAGTCACAGAATCCAACTCAGCTGCTGAGAGCTGGGCTTCTGGGATGAAACCTGCTGCGCTGGGGGTGTTGAAAATGACTGAGAAACCATCTCTAGTTGCTAATGGAAACCAAGAAGCGAAGGTGAAGAGGAAGAAACAGCTTCTTTTATTTCAAATACTCAATGCTGTTCTTCTTTCCACTCTGCTGCCATCACACAGGCACCCTGGGAGGAGTAAACCTGGCACTGCTATTCAAAAATAAAGATGCCTTGAACATAGGGCAAAGGCTGTCCCAGGGAAGTCAGAAGGTGGTGGTCTGCTAGAGATGGAAAGAAGCAGAAAAGCTAAAGAGCAGCTTGTTCATAGAGTCATAGAGGCTGGATAAGGCCTTGAGCAACCTGTGCTGGTGGGAGGTGTCCCTGCCTATGGCAGGGGGTTGGAACTGCATGAGCCTTAAGGTCCCTTCCAACCTAACCCATTCTAAGAATTATGCGGTTCGCTGAGGTCCTTCTGGACCTAACCAGAGACCTAGCCAGGAACCAGTATAGTCCCTCTGTAATCCAGGAGGAAGCAATAAGAGACCTGCTGAGCCATTTGAATCCTCACAAGTCCATAGAACCAGATGAGTTCCACCCTAGAGTGCTGAGAGAGCTGGCAAGCTGCTCTCCATCATTTATCAACAGTCCTGGCTCACTGGAGAGGTCCCTGGAGACTGGAAGCTGGCCAATGTGATGCCCATACACAAGGGCCAGAAGGAGGAACGGGAAAACTACAGACCTGTCAGCCTGACCTCAGTACCAGGCAAGGTCATGGAACAGGTCGTCTTGAGTGCCATCACAAAGCACCTACAGGATGGCCAAGGGATCAGGCCCAGCCAGCATGGGTTTAGGAAGGGCAGGTCCTGCCTGACCAACCTGATCTCCTTTTATGATCAGGTTCCCTGCTTGGAGAATGTAGGGCAGGCTGTGGACGTAGTCTACCTGGACTTCAGCAAAGCCTTTGACACTCTGCCACAACAAGCTCCTGGCCAAGCTGGCAGCTTGTGGCTTGGACAGATTCACTCTGATATAGGTCAAGAACTGGCTGGAGGGCCAGGCCCAGAGAGTGATGATGAATGCTGCCACATCCAGCTGGCAGCTGTCACTGGTGATGTTCCCTAGGGATCAGTGCTGGGCCCAGTCCTGTTCAACATCTTTATTGATGATCTGGACCAGGCAATTGAGTCCAGCATCAGTAAGTTTGCAGATGACACCAAGCTAGGAGCAGGTGTGGATCTGTTGGAGGGTAGGAGAGCCCTGCAGAGGGACCTTGACAGGCTGGATGGGTGGGCAGAGGCCAATGGGATGAGACTGAACAAGGCTAAGTGCAGGGTTTTGCACTTCAGCCACAACAACCCCAAGCAGCACTACAGGCTGGGAACAGAGTGGCTGGAGAGCAGCCAGGCAGAAAGGGACCTGGGGGTGCTGGTAGAGAGTAGCTGAAGATGAGCCAGCAGTGTGCCCAGGTGGGCAGGAGAGCCAATGGCATCCTGGCCTGGATCAAGAACTGTGTGGCCAGTAGGACAAGGGAAGTCCTTCTGCCCTTATGCTCAGCACTGGTCAGGACACATCTTGAGTGCTGTGTCCAGTTTTGGGCTCCTGAATTCAAGAGAGATGTTGAGGTGCCGAAAGGTGTCCAAGAGAAGGGCAGCAAGGCTGGGGAGGGGCCTGGAGCACAGCCCTGTGAGGCTGTGGGGGTGCACACCTAGGGGTGTGCAGCCTGCAAAAGAGGAGGCTCAGGACAGACCTCATTGCTGTCTACAACTACCTGAAAGGAGACTGTAGCCAGGTGGGGTTGGTCTTTTCTGCCAGGCAACCTGCAACAGAACAAGGGGACACAGTCTCAAGCTGTGCCAGAGCAGATTCAGGATGGATGTTAGGAGGAAGTTGCTGGCAAAGAGAGTGATTGGCATTGGAATGGGCTGCCCAGGGAGGTGGTGGAGTTGCCATCCCTGGAGGTGTTGAAGCAAAGCCTGGATGAGGCACTTAGTGCTCTTGGAGGTCTCTTCCAACCTGGTTGATTCTATGATTCTGTTCTACGATTCTATGAGCAGGGTGAAGCCTGCTCAGGAAATGGGATCAGACAGGCACACTCTGAAAATAAAGAGAAAAAAATCTTCACCATGGGCCTAATACTCTCCTTTCCTTCAGCTCCTCCTGCTCAAGAGCTCCTGCTCCACCCACCAAAGGCAAAGAAGTAGCTAACCACAGCCCTTCCAATCCACCCCAGGATGCCCTCGGCCTTCTTGGCCCCAAGGGCACCTTTGTGGTTCATGGGCATCCTTCTGCCCACCAGGCTCCCCAGGTCCCTTTCCAACAGGCCAGTCCCCAACCTGTACTGGTCCATGGGATTGTTCTTCCCCAGGTGCCCTTGTTGGGTTCCATTCCATTCCTCCCCAACCTGCTCTCCACCCTGGCCAGCTCTGGCTGAATGGCAGCACAGCCTGAGAGGTGTCCCCACTGCTCCCAGCTTGGTGCCAGCAGCAAACCTGCTGGTGACTCCATCCTGTGTATCCCAGGCCTGAGATGCTGCAGGTACCTCAGACAGAGCTGGCAGCTGCCAGGGCAGGTGACAGCCCTTAGAGCCCCAGCGTGGAAAACGCAGCAGCCCAGCAGCAGCCTCCCTTCTGATCCCTAATGCCCTCCCTGTTTGGCTCCTGGATTATCCAGCTCTGCTTTCTAAACTGTGGGGATGGCAGCAGCCTCACATCACACAAAGCCAGAACACATTCAGGGTGAGAACAGATTGTGTAAGGCTGAAAAACCTGTTGCATAAGCTCCAAAAGGAGCCCAGATTGTGATGGATTCATTCTGATCCCAGCATAGAATCTAACTTACAAAAATATCCCTCAGCCTCCCACTTTGTAAGGAAGGGAACCTGGAAATGGTGCAGAGAAGCTCTGCTCTGCTCAGACCCCACCTAGAGCCCTATGCCCAGCTCTGCTATCCCCAGCAGAAGAAGAACACAGTGGAGTGAGCGCAGGAGGCCACACAGATGATTCCAGGGCTGGAGTACAGCCTTGGGCTTGGACCAGATGCTCTCTGGAGGACCCTCCCAACCCCTATCACTCTGATCCAGGCAACCCCTGGATCCAGCCAAACACAGCCTGCGAGTCACAACCCACAGCTTTTCACATCTGCTGCTGAAGCAATTCCTGTTCCTGTCACAGGGAGCCCCAAAACACTTCAGTTGCCTCCTGGGGCAGGTAAAGGTCCAGAAATTGCTTGTCCTTAAGACAACTTTGCCCAAAACAAATTATCCAGTGTAAGGAGCACTGTGCCCTCCTTAGCCTCTGAATGCAATGTCTGATGGAGGAAACAGAAACAAACACAGCAGCTTTGTCTTGCTCAAAAACCAAACCAGGCACAAGTCCAGGCTGGATGCAGAGTGGGCTGAGAGCAGCTCTGAAGGAAAAGCCTTGGGGGTGTTGGGTGCTGAGCAGCTCCCCAGGAGCCAGCAGTGCCCTCATGCAGCCCAGCAGGCAGCTGTGTGCTGGCTGCAGCCAGAGGAGTGTGGGCAGCAGCCAAGAGAGGGGATTGTGCCCCTTGGCTCTGCTCTGACCTCACCTCCAATCCTGCCTCCAGCTCTGCCGTCCCCAGCAGCAGAAGGACACAGAGCTGCTGGAGTGAGGCCACAAAGATGCTCCAAGGGCTGGAGCAGCTCTGCTGTGAGCACAGGCTGAGGGAGCTGGTAGGGTGCAGCCTGGAGAGGAGAAGGCACCAGGGGGACCTCAGAGCTGCCTGCCACTGCCTGAAGGGATCCTGCAGGAAGGCTGTAGAGAGACTTTTGCTGAGGGTGTCTGGAGACAGGCTGAGGGGGAATGGTTTGAAGCTGAGGCAGAGCAGGGTTAGAGTGGAGCTGAAGGAGAAGCTCTTCAGTAGGAGGGTGGTGAGAGGCTGGCACAGACTGCCTGCAGAGGTTGTGGCTGCCAAGGCCAGCCTGGATGAGGCCTTGGGCAGCCTGGGCTGGTGGAGATGTCCTTGGGCAAGGCAGGGTGCTGGAGCAGATGAGCTCTGAGGTCCCTTCCAGCCTGAGCCATTCTGGGATTCTGTGACTGACCTGTGAAGCTGTGGGATGCTGAAGTTGTGGCTATTCTGCTTTTTCTTTTGCAGTAGCAGTGTGGAATTCTAAGAGGAGGCAGCAGGCTGGACATGACCTGAGAGCAGTGCAGGCTGCCTCACCCTTGTGCTGCTCACGGAAACCAACCAAGCCTGAGGCCACTGCTGCAAACAGTCTCTGAACGAACTAAAGGGCTGTGGCCATGCCTGGGGAACTTCGAGAAGAGGCTTAAGTGCCAATGAAAGTCCTGCTACACAATTCCTGTGTGTGCTGCAGAACACGAAGTGCAAACTATCCCTGTCTGAACAGCAGGAGCTGGATGGGAACCTTGCTCCCTCAAGGTGATGGCTGGCAACACGCCCAGGGCTGGGCTGCTCCACACTCTGAGCATGGCTTCAGGTCACTTTGGAATCACAGAGTGGCAGGGCAAGGAGTGAAAGTGTCTGCTGCTTACTTTTACACAGACACTGCTTCACTGTCTGCATGCAGCAGAGTACAGAGAGGCAAGGGGTGGAAGTGACCTCCAGAGATCATCCAGGCCAACCCCCTGCCAGAGCAGGGGCACCCAGGGTAGGTCACACAGGGACACCTCCAGGTGGAAAAGCTCCAGAGAAGGAGACATCACAACCTCTCTGGGCAGCCTGCTCCAGGCCTCCAGCACCCTCACAGGGACAAGGAACTTTCTCCTCATCTTGAGGTGGAACCTTCTGGGTTCCAGCGTGGACCTGTTGCTCCTTGTCCTGTCACTGGGCACCACCAAACAGAGCCTGGCACCTTCATCCTGACCCCCACCCCTCAAGTATTGATAGACATTGATCAGGGCTCCTCTCAGCCTCAGACTAACCAGCCCCAGGGCTCTCAGCCTTTCCTCACAGCAGAGATATTCAGGTCTCTCCAGTACTTCCCTGTCCCTCTTGAACTTGTTGGTCCCTGAAGGTTTTCAGGTGATCTGAACACACTCTGGCTGAGGAACCATCTGGCATCCTACCATGGGGGGAAAAAAAATCTCTCTGTGGAGTTCATTTCTGGAAGTTCTATGCCAGCACTGAATCAGCCCTGGGCAAGTTGAAGCCCTGCTGAGTGCCAGGCTGTGGGCAGACACAGAGAGCAGAGGAGCCGTGGCACAGACTGCTCTGTCCTGTCCCCTCTGTTCTTTCTTGTTTTCCTTTAATCTTCAGTTCCAATGGCAATTCGGAGTTAAGCACAATAGACCGGGGTGGGTTTTGCTTGCCCAGGCCAGACACAATGAACTTGGCCTGAAGGAATTTAACCTCCAGAAGCAGGACTGCAAACAAAGCTTTCCGCACGCTGCGAGCGACAAAGAGCAACCCAAAGCTGTGACCTGCAGCTCTCCCTGGCACACAGTCAAGCCCTTTGCTCAGCCTTGCCAGCTGGCCAGCACCTCAACACCCAGCCCTGTGCTTAGGGGTTGTTTTTTGGCCAGAAGACATGCAGAGAATAGAATCAGAGAATCACTTGGGTTGGACAAGCCCTTTAAGCTTATCCAGCCCAACCAGTCTCTAACTCTGCCAGGGCTGAGGCTAAGCCATGGTCCCCAACACCACAGTTCTGCCTCTTTCAAACACCTCCAGCCATGGGCATTCAACCACCTCCCTGAGCAGCCACTGCCAGCCTTTGAGAACCCTTTCAGTCAAGAAGGTTCCTCTCATCTCCAACCTAAACCTCTCCTGGCACAACTTGAGGTCCTCTCCTTTTGTCCTATCACTTGATGCTAGGCAGTGCACCTGGCTCCAGCTTCATCTCAGGGAGCTGTAGAGAGCAGTGAGGTCTGCCCTCAGCCAGACTAAACACCCCCAGGCCCCTTAGCTGCTCCTCCCCAGCCCTGCCGTAGCCAGGACAGCATGGATGTGGGGGCGGGATATGAAGGGCAATGTCGAGCTCAAGGCCACAGCTCCTCCCTCAGTACCTGGGCAGAGTCTCAGCACCAGAGCTGTGGCAGAGTGGGCAGGGCTGAAGACAGCAGAGCCCCCAGCCCACGGCCTCCTGCAGTTCCTCTACAAGGCAGCCCTGCCCATTTGGCCCTTTCGATGAGCCCCTGACTGCTGCTGCTGATGCTGGAAGAGACAGAAACCTAGAGCTTGGCGGCCACAAACTTTTCAGCCTGACTGCTGCTTCCCGTTCAGGGCTGGTAAGAGCCAAGTGGGAGCACGCAGAAGGTCTCCTCAAGCTGGTATCGGCTGGGCTGTGAGGATGAGCCAGCTCCTCTCCCAGACACCCCCAGGGAAAGCCAGGCTGAGCCCTGCTCCTGCCAGTGAACTGGCTGATGCCTACTTCCAAAGAGATGCTTTGGAAGCACAAATCTCCCAAAAGCACACAGCACTTCTTACTTGCTTTCCTAGGAACACCAAATACTGTCCTGGGAAACCCAAACCTATCCACAAAATCTCCTCTACAGTTTCCCTCTTCCTGCCCCGGGCATGCACCTGGGGACTTCTGCAGAGGAGATCTCTGGATTCTTAGCACCCCCAGGGCTGCTCTCTGTCACCAAATCTCCTACCCAGCAAACCAGGCTGAGTCAGGTTGGAAGTTCCAAGGCACAAAGAGATCAGCTGGCAAGCACAGATCATCTTGGGTTGGGAGGGACCATCCAAGGGCATCTTGTCCACTCCCTACATTCACAGCAAGCACACCTCCAGCTAGAGCAGGCTGCACAGGGACACAGCAAGGCTGAGCTTGAAGGTCTGCAGGGACAGGGCCTCAAGCACAGCCCTGGGCAGCCTGTGCCAGTGTCTCACCACTCTCCTTCTGCACAACTTCCTCCTCAGGTCCATCCTAACTCTGCCCTGCTCCGCTTTCAAACCATTGCCCTTGGCCTATCACTCCAAGCCCTTCTGAACAGTCCTTCCCCAGCCTGCCTGGAGGTCCTCTTCAGATACTGAAATGCAGCAATAAGATCTCCCTGGAGCCTTCTCCTCTCCAAGTTGAACAGCCCCAACTCTCTCAGCCTGTCCCCACAGCAGAGGGTCTCCAGCCCTCTGAGCACCTCTCTGGCCTACTCTGGACCCTCTCCAGCAGCTCCAGGTCCGTAGCTGGCCCCAGCCCTGCAGGTGAGGTCTGAGCAGAGCAAAGCAGAGGGGCAGGATCCCCTCTGTCCAGAGAAGGCTCCAGGGGGACCTCAGAGCTGCCTGCCAGTGCCTGAAGGGATCCTGCAGGAAGACTGCAGAGGGACTTGTGCTGAAAGTGTCTAAGACAGACCAAGGGGGAATGGTTTGAAGTTGAGGGAGAGCAGGGTTTGAGTGGAGCTGAGGAAGAAGTTCTTCAGTGTAAGACTCTGGCACAGGCTGCCCAGAGAGGCTGTGGCTACCTCCTGCCTGGGGGTGCTCAAGGCCAGGCTGGATGAGGCCTTGGGCAGCTGAGCCTAGCTGAGAGGTGTCCCTGGGCATGGCAGGGGGCTGGGGTAGATCAGCTCTGAGCCATTCTGGGATTCTGTGCTGCCTGGAAGCTGCTCCCCTGAAGCTGCAGGCACACAGAGAGCAAATCACTGCAGAGCACTCAGCAAACAATTACAGATTGGTCTCTTGCAAGGCAAAGAGCGTTGGCACTGCGGTGGGAATTGGCTGTGCCTGCTGCTTCATCAGCTTGGAATCAAAGCAGTAAAAACCCACAACCTTCTGCAAAGTGTCTGAGCAGAGCCTGCAGGCACTGTGACAGTGTTTCAGGTCTCCATGGTACCTGCCTGCAACGGGACAGCCACAGCCAGCCAGCAAGCTGCAGGGCCTTTCAAGCTGCCATTCACACTCTGATTTCCTCAGGTGGAAACAGAAATGAGGGAGCAAACTGCACCAAGGAAGGATGTCCTTATCATAGAATCAGAGAATCAGCCTGGTTGGAAGAGACCTCCAAGATCATGCAGTCCAACCTAGCACCCAGCCCTGGCCAATCAACCAGGCCATGGCACTAATTGCCCCATCCAGGCTTTTCTTGAACACCTCCAGGGACAGCCACTCCACCACCTCCCTGGGCAGCCCATTCCAATGCCAATCACTCTCTCTGCCAACAACTTCCTTCTAACATTCAGCCAGGACCTCCCCCGGCACAACTTGAGGCTGTGTCCCCTTGTCCTGTTGCTGGTTGCCTGGCAGAAGAGACCAACCCCACCTGGCTACAACCTCCCTTCCGGTAGCTGTAGCCAGCAATGAGCTCTGCCCTGAGCCTCCTCTTCTCCAGGCTGCACACCCCCAGCTCCCTCAGCCTCTCCTCACAGGGCTGTGCTCCAGGCCCCTCACCAGCTTTGTCACCCTTCTCTGGACACCCTCCAGTATCTCAACATCTCTCTTGAATTGAGGAGCCCAGAACTGGACACAGCACTCTGGGTGTGGCTTGGTGCTCCTTACCACAGGAGAAGGAAACCTCACAGCTTGGAGTGGGGGAAGGAAGAGTTTCACACTCAGAAAGCTGCTGGTAATGGCTGTTTTCAGAGGCCCAGAGCATGAAGCAGCTGCAGGGTGATGGGACAGAGGCTAGAGAGCTATTCAGGAGTTCAAAGCCAGCAGAGACTCCCTTCCCTTCTGCTGCAAACACTCCCTTCACCTAGGAACTCTCAAAAATTATAGGGTAGAGAAGAAAAAGGAATTTTGGAAATACACAAACCTAGTAGACAGGAGCACCTTTGTAAGGTCAGGATTGGGAGTCCTCCCTCTCTCCTCCCTAGGAAGAGGTGACAGAAGCAGAGGAAAGGGCCTCAAGCTGCTCCAGGAGAGGTTTAGGGTAGTTGAATGGCCATGGCTGGAGGTGTTTGAAAGAGGCAGAGCTGTGGTGCTTAGCTCCAGCCCTGGCAGAGCTAGGGAATGGTTGGTGTCCACAAAAACTGCCCAGGAGTCACTGGCACTGGCAGCCCAGAGCCAGCTGTGTGCTGGCTGCATCCAGAGCAGGGAGAGCAGCAGCACAGGGAGTGCATTCTGCCACTCTGCTCTACTAGGACCTCACCTGCAGTACTGCCTCCAGTGCTGGGGACCTCAGCAAGAGAGGGACGTGGAGCTGCTGGAGAGGGTGCAGAGAAGGCCACAAGGATGAGGGATACAGGACTACAGGGACAGACTGAGGGAGCTGGGATTGTTCAGCCTGGAGAAGGCTTCAGGGAGACCTCAGAGCAGCCTGCCAGTACCTGAAGGGGCTGTAGGAGAGCTGGAGATGGACTTATGACAAGGGCTGGGAGTGACAGGATGAGGGACAATGGATTTGAGCTGGGACAGGCAGACGAGGAAGAAATTGTTGAGAGTGAGGGTGAGGAGACACTGGCACAGGTTGCCCAGGGAAGCTGTGGCTGTCCCTTGCCTGGAGGTGTTCAAGGCCAGGCTGGATGAGGCCTTGAGCAAGCTGTGCTGGTGGGAGGTGTCCCTGCCCATGGCAGGGGGCTGGAACTGGATGACCTTTAAAGTCCTTTCCAACCTAAGCCATTCCACCAATCTATAAACGTTAAAGGGCTTTCCCAGCTGACAGCATTCTCTGCCCTGGTGAAGCCAGGAGCAGGCAAAGCCAGCCCAGCCTGTCAGACCAGATGCCTATGCAAATGGAAGGCTGCATGTGAAACCAAGTGCCTTCAGAACTCAGTGGGGCATGGAGAGCTGCCAGCAGCTGCTGCAAGCACAGCATAGCACTCACTGCACATGAAGCAGCTTCTCTGGTGATGCTAGGAGGGCTGGGAGGATGCTGAGGGGCTGGAGCATCTCTCTCAGAAGGAAAGGCTGAGGGACTTGGGCCTCTTTAGTCTGGAGAAGAGAAGACTGAGAGGGGATTTAAAAAAGGTTTATAAGTATCTGAGGGCTCGGGGCAGGAGCAGGGGGACAGGCTCTGCTCACTTGCTGCCTGGGATAGGACAAGGAGCAAGGAATGGAAGCTGCAGCACAGAAGGTTCCAGCTCAACACAAGGGGGAACTTCTTTAATGTAAGGGTCACAGAGCACTGAACAGGCTGTCTAGAACGGTTGTGGAGTCTCCTTCTCTGGAGGTTTTCAAGGCCTGTCTGGATGTGTTCCTGTGTGCCCTGCGCTAGACTTGATGGTCCTGCTCTGGCAGTGGGGTTGGACTCTTTGGGTCCCTTCCAACCCTTAACATCCTGTCATCCTGTGACCTTGTCAACACCCACAAACACCTGCAGGGTGGCTGCCAGGAGGATGGAGCCAGGCTCTGCCCAATAATGCTTGCTGGTGGGACAAGGGGCAATGGGCTCTGCAGCCCCAGCACAGGAAGGACAGAGACCTGAGCAATATATTAAAAGAACAAGAGCTCTGCAATGCAAAATTATCCAAACACACCAAACAGCAGAACTGCAGTTGCCAGGCAACCTTAGATAACCTTCTGCAGATGCACGGCAGACCTTAAAGCTGCATTTCTTATCTGAAGGGGAACTCCACGCAGGGTGGGGAGGTCAGAAGGGCCTGTGGGGATAGGCCGAGGGCAATGGTTTGAAAGTGGAGCAGGGCAGAGTTAGGTTAGACATCAGGAGGAAGTTGTGCAGAAGGAGAGTGGTGAGACACTGGCACAGGCTGCCCAGGGCTGTGCTTGAGGCCCTGTCTCTGCAGACCTTCAAGCTCAGCCTTGCTGTGTCTCTGTGCAGCCTGCTCTAGCTGGAGGTGTCCCTGCTGAGTGCAGGGGGCTGGGCAAGATGCCCTGGGAGGGTTCTGCCAACCTAATGCAACCTGTGAAGCCAGGCTCTGCCAGCTGCTACCTTTGCTCTCATCAAACAACCCAGACGTGAGGGTGGCAGAGCAGTAGGACAGGCTGCCCAGAGAGGCTGTGGAGTCTCCATCTTTGCAGGCATTCCAGGCCCACCTGGATGTGTCCCTGTGTGAATGCCTCTGGCTGAGCCTGCTCTAGCAGAGGGCCTGGATGCTCTCCAGAGGGCCACTCTGTGAAACCCTCATGCCTCTGTTTCTGCTCTCAGAAGGTACTGCTGGGATGGGCATTAGCACCCCATCAGCACTGCTTACTGCTCTTTGTCTCTGAGCTTTGTACAGCAGTCATTAGGCTTGCAGAGGAGCCTCCAAAGTAATAAATACTACCAAGAAACAAAACCCAAACCAACAAAAAAAAAAACCAACAAACAAACAAACCCAAAATAAAATTAATAATTTCCTATTCAATGCCCACTGAATAAATCTGGAGACACTGAATGAAGAAGACAAATTACTTAGCAGCAGCCTTTCAACAAGCCCCTTATTATTCTGGGCAGTGAATGAAACAGAGACAGCGTGGGAGAGAAAACAAACAGAGAGCCAGAGCCAAGCCCAGGGCAGCCAAGGCAGGAGGGAGCAGGCAACTTGTGCTCAGGCAGGGACTGCTGCCAAGCGGGGAGGGCACTGAGATGCCAAAGGCAGGGCTCTGCTGACAGCTGCCACCGGGAAAAGCCCTGACCCAAGAGCAGAGCAAAGGCTGCTGGACACTGTGCCAGGTTACACCAGCACACAGCAAGCAGATGAAGTCACCTGCAAGTTCCTGGCCATGGGTGAACTTGTGTGCAGTGCTCAGCAGGTTGCTTGCTGCTCTCCTTGCTGCCCTGAGAGGGAGGGAGGAGTAGGGCACTGACTGTCCCCTTGCACAGGGCACTGGGGAGGCCACAGCTGGAGTGTTGCCCTCAGTTCTGGGTGCCGTGGTATGAGGAAGACATTGAGGGGCTGAAGTGGCTCCAGAGAAGAGCGAGGAAGCTGGGGAAGGGTCTGGAGAAAAGAGATGGGGAGGAGCAGCTGAGAGTGTTTAGTGTGGAAGAGTCTGAGAGCAGAGCTCATTGCTCTCTACAGATCCCTGAGAGGCGGCTGGAGCCAGCTAGGGGTTGGACTCTGCTCCCTAGGAACAAGTGACAGGAGAAGAGGAAATGGCCTCAAGCTGCACCAGGGAAGGTTTAGGTTGGAAATGAGAAGAAACTTCTTGGCTGAAAGGGTTCTCAAAGGCTGGCAGAAGCTGCCCAGGGAGGTGGCTGAATGCCCATGGCTGGAGCTGTTGAAGCAGTGTGTGGACATGGTGCTTCGGGATACAGCTCAGTGGTCAGGGCACTGGGTTACTGCTGGCCTCAGTGATATAAAGATGCTGTCAGCAATGCCTGCACCTTCAGACAGAGGCAGCCTGCAGCTCTTCTTTACCCCCTCACAAAGCCCAGGCTCTGCCAGCTGCTGTCTCTGCTCTCATCAAACAGCCCAGATGTTTGCAGGCAGCACAAAGCTGCAGGTGAATGAAGTCGGCTCAGACTCCAGCCCTGTCTTACCCATCGCGAAGCACCCTGGGGTGATGTTTACTGGGAAACTCCAAGTGCTCTGCTCCCAGCCAAGCAGGCAGTTAGCTACAGCTCGATCCAAATGCCTTGCTTGGAGCAGAAATGTCATTTTCTGGAAGGGGTAATTGGCTGAGAGCATGCTGCCCTGCACTCATCATCTGTCCTGCCTCATTAGCTTCAGCCCAAACAAGGCACACCCAGCCTAAGTGGAACCGCTGGAGCCTCTCCTCAACACTACGCTCTCTTAAGATGCTGCCTTCAAGAACAACAAAACAACCCAAAAAGCCATTATCAAACTCATCTGCTCAAGTCCTGTGGCACACTTACAGATTAAATGGGATGAATTTTCCTAATAGTTCTCAAAGCAGAGCTGCACTTTTGAGAAGGATTCAATAGAAATGGAATTGATTGCCTGAAGAGTTCACTGCCTGTAAGCAGCCAAGGGCTGGAGCAGCCCTGCTGTGAGCACAGGCTGAGGGAGCTGGGGGTGTGCAACCTGGAGAGAAGGCTCCAGGGGGACCTCAGAGCTGCCTGCCAGTGCCTGGAAGGAGCCTGCAGGAGGGCTGCAGATGTACTTTTGCTGAGGGTGTCTGAGACAGGCCAAGGAGGAATGGTTTGAAGCTGAGGCAGAGCAGGGTTAGAGTGGAGCTGAGGAAGAAGCTCTTCAGTAGAAGAGTGATGAGATTTTGGCACAGGCTGCCCAGGGAGGCTGTAGCTGCTTCTCGTACTGAGATTGGATGAGGCCTTGAGCAGCTGAGCCTAGCTTAGAGGTGTCCCTAGGCATGGCAGGGGACTGGAGTAGATGAGCTCTGAGGTCCCTTCCAACCTGAGCAATCCTAGGATTCTACACCCCTGTAGAAGTTTAAAGCAAGAGCTCTTAGAGTAGCTTTGCATGCTCAGCCAAGGCTGAGAAGATATCAACAAATCTATTCTAATCACAGCAGTAGTTTGTGAGTATCCCATCTGGACAGGCCACTGCCAGCTGCACCTCCCTGATATGCATTGATGGAGCCTGTCCAGATCTGAACACCAGCATAGCTTTGCTCTTTCCATCTTGGATCTGCCTTTCTAGCTCCACCTAACATTGTCTGGGAGCTCAGATTACAAGGCCATAATGCTCACTAGGTCTCCACGGCTGTAATTTACTACAATCAAATCATTAGCAGGTTGCCCAGGGAGGTGTTAGAAGCCTCATCCCTGGAGGTTATTAATGCCAGGCTGGATGCGGCTCTGGGCAACCTGACCTAGTGTGAGCTTCATGATCGTTGAGGTCCCCTTCCAGCCCTGACACCTTTGTGATGCTGTGAAACAGTAGCTTCAGACAGGAGGAAGTGAGAACATCTCTGCAATGCTGTGGTCTCTGCATCCTTTTGTAGGCATGCACTAAGCAGCCTCTCCCAAGAGCTGCTGGGACAACCAGTCCTGTAAGAAAGCTGGGGAGGGACGTTTTAGGGTGTCAGGTAGGGAGAGGACTGGGGGGAATGGAGCAAAACTAGAAGTAGGTAGATTCAGACTGGATGTTAGGAAGAAGTTCTTTAGCATGAGGGTGGTGAGAGACTGGCACAGGTTGCCCAGGGAGGTGGTGGAAGCCTCATCCTTGGAGATATTTAAGGCCAGGCTGGATAAGGCTTTGGGCAACCTGACCTAGTGTGGGGTGTCCCTGACCGTGGCAAGGGGGCTGGAGCTGGATGATCCTTGAGGTCCCTTTTAACCCTGACAATTCTGAGATGATGCATATAAGGAGGAATAAAATTTGGCCCTGAGGTCCCTTTGGTTGAGCAGAGTCAGGGTGAAAAGCACTGGAAACTGATTTTTGTCTTTAAAACAAGAGGCTTTATGCCCTCCTTGTGACTTAACAGGGAGGAGCCACTGAAAAAGTGGCATCGTCTGTGTGGCTTCTTCCAGTGGGCCTCTGCTGCAAGCATTTATTAACCAAATTAGGCAGATGCAATTGAAATGCTGCTTCCCTTGCCTTATTAACATGTTAATGAATATACATCCAGCAAAAGGGCCTAAAAATACAGCAGAGATTTGCATGTCTGATTATCTCTGTGGAGTTTTGCAACTGAGACAATTCGAAAAGGAGGAAAAGAGTTTGAAAAGGACAGAATATAAAACCTAAACCCTTCCTCTTGTGGCAAGGTCTATGCAAAATTACAGCCCAGAGAGGATCCTCAATCAAAGGGCTATTTGATGTCTCTTATAAGCTAACCTCCAAACCTCTTTCTAAATGAAGAGAGCTTGCTTCTGGAGCTATCTTCAAAGCAGCAGTGCCCTTAGCTTTTAAAGCAGCAAACACAACATGGATTCCTTAACCAAAAGCATTGCCATAGAGCTCCTCCCAATCATCTTCTTTCAGAGAAAGAGGAAACAGGCTTCAAGGCACTGCCTCGGTAAGAAACTGCAGAGTTAAAAAAGAAGAAAGAAGAATAAGTGGAAAGAAGAAAGAAGCAGAAAGAAGGAAGACAGAAGAAAAAGAAGGGGAAAGAAGAAGAAAGAAGTAGAAAGAAGAGAGACAGAAAAAGAAGAAGGGGAAAGAAGAAGAAAGAAGTAGAAAGATGAAGAAAGAAGTAGAAAGAAGAATTAAAAAGAAGGAAGACAGAAGAAGAAGAAGGGGAAAGAAGAAGAAAGAAGAATTAGAAAGAAGGAAGACAGAAGAAGGGGAAAGAAGACGAAAAAAGTAGAAAGATGAAGAAAGAAGTAGAAAGAAGAAGAATAAGAAAGAAGAAAGAATTGGAAAGAAGGAAGACAAGAAGAAGAAAGGGAAAGAAGAAGAAATAAGTAGAACGATGCAGAAAGAAGTAGAAAGAAGACAACGAAGCAAGAAAGAAGCAAGAAAGAAGCAAGAAAGGGGAAAGGTGAAAGGAGAAAGGGGAAGAAGCAAGAAGAAATAAAGGAGAAAGAAGAAGAAGCAAGAAGAAATGAGAAACAAGAAGCAGCAAGATGCAGGGTCACCCAGGGCAGGGCACATAGGAACACATCCAAATGAGGCTGGAAATGCTCCAGAGAAGGAGACTCCACAACCTCTCTGAACAGCCTGCTCCAGGCTTCCAGCAGCCTCACACCAAAAAGGTTCCACCTTTGCTTTGCTCTGCTTTGCTGCAGGGGGCTTTGCTGATTGCTTCCTCCTGGACCAATTCTCACAGTGCAGCTTTTGCAAAGCCTGTGTGCAGATCCACGCAGAGCCGTGGGACTGCTGGGGGTGGAAGAGCCCTCTGAGGTGAGTCCAACTGCTGCCTGGAGCTCTCAGTCCCACCACTGCCGCTCCACATCCACGCAGCTTTGAAACCCCTCCAGGGATGAGGATTCCACCACCTCCCTGGGCAGCCTGGGCCAGTGCTTGAGAAGCCTTGATGAGAACAAATGGTTCCTAATATCCAACCTGAACTTCTCCTGAGGCAACAGGAGGCTGGTTTATCTAAAATGGAAGAAAGCTGAAGTAGCAAAGAAGGGTTTAAGTTCATAGATTCATAGAATGAGTTAGATTGGAAGGGACCTTGAAGATCATCCAGCTCAAAACACCTGCCATGGGCAGGGACACCTCCCACCAGCACAGCTTGCTCAAGGCCTCATCCAGCCTGGCCTTGAATACCTCCAGGGAGGGGGCAGCCACAGCCTCCCTGGGAAACCTGTGCCAGTGTCTCACCACTTTCATTCCCAACAATTTCTTCCACAGCTTCACTCTCAGTCTCCCCTCTCCCAGCTCAAAGACATCCCAGTCCTTGTCAAAAGTCCCTCCTCTGGAGCCCCTTCAGGTACTCGAAGGCTGATTTAAGTTCTCCCTGGAGCCTTCTCTTCTCCAGGCTGAGCAGCCCCAACTCTCCCAGCCTGTCCCCACATAGGAGGTTCTCTGAACATCTTCATGGCCTCCTCTGGACCTGCTCCAGCAATCTGATTTCCTTCTTGTGCTGGGGGTCCCATAACTGGACACAGTTCTGGTGCCAGAAGTTCGTAGTATCATAGTATCATCAGGGTTGGAAGAGACCTCACAGATCATCAAGTCCAACCCTTCACCACAGAGCTCAAGGCTAGACCATGGCACCAAGTGCCACGTCCAATCCTGCCTTGAACAGCTCCAGGGACAGCGACTCCACCACCTCCCTGGGCAGCCCATTCCAGTGGCCAATGACTCTCTCAGTGAAGAACTTTCTCCTCACCTCGAGCCTAAACTTCCCCTGGTGCAGCCTGAGGCTGTGTCCTCT
>WAAF01013963.1:0-68365 GCA_013400475.1 Tricholaema leucomelas
GGGGGTGGTGTGTGTGGAAATGGTGCCTTTTTGGTGGGGAAGGTGTGTGGGGGAAAAAAATATGCCTTTTTGAGGGATGTGTGTAAATAATTCATCTTTTCATGAAAATCTGAACTTTCAGTCTCCTAAATAGCGAAAGCCTGTGTAAAACTGCAGAAACAGCTGCTGTTAATGATGTCCCTAATGACTGCTTGGTTGACTTCTGTTCCCCTTTTCTTTCTGCTGTGTGCTGTGTAATGGATGCATTCCTGTAGTTCACTCACCACCGTGGGATGTGTAGGGCAGATGTATCCAGTGAGGTTCTTCAGTGTAGCCCATGAGTCTCTAACGCACTGCTGCTAGTGCTGGCAAATGGGCTGTGGTGTTGAAGGTTTTGGGCCATCTGTGGAGGCAGAAAGCACAGAAGGCTATTTTAGCCCCCTCTTTGACCTTGAAATGCCTTCCCCTTCTGCTTCTCTGCAAATGTGTTCAGCCTTCTGTCTGGATTTTAAGCTCTTCAAAGCAGGGCTTGCTTTTACCTAACTCAACGGGGATGAATGTTGCTGTGTTTGAATCCAATAATCATCATCTTTCATTGGCTGCCCCTGAGTGACACAAAACTGGGGCAAAAATAAAAAGTCCCAGTTTTGCTGTTTTAAGTGATTTTGAAGACAAATGAATAGTGAAAGCCTTGCTGGGTTTACAGAGGACACTTATTTATTATTGTAGCTCCTGAGGACTAGAGGAGGAAAAAGGTATTATTCTTCAAACTGAGTGGGGAAATGTATGAATGATTGCAAAAAGAGCTCAACAAATCTGATTTGTGGGGTTTATTTTCCACCCCATTTTATTATCTCTAGGTAGCAACATGAGATTTCTTGCAGCTTCTCTCTCCTGTGTTAGTATTGAGTAGAAGCAGCTAATTATAGGCTGTGTCTAAACAAGGCGCAAGGATTTCCAAAGGTCTCAATCTTCCTTCTTTCCATTGGAAAGGTTTGATCTAGGCAGAAGCTTTTTTAGATAGAGAATTAATTTGCTGTTTCATGGAAAAGTTTTGATCTAGGCAGAAGCATTTTTTGATAGAGAATTTATTTGCTGTTTCATGAAAAATATTACATCTAGGCAGAAGCATTTTTTGATAGAGATTTGCTGTTTCATGTTGGGACCCTACCTATAAACCAGGGATGCATTGATGCCTGCTTCAGAAATGTCTGGGGAACAGATTCTGGCTTTCCTGTCCCATTGGAAGCATCTGCAAGCTTCTCTTCTGTGAAACCATAACAGGAGTTTTAATGTCTGAACACTGACTTCTTGTGGAAAGTGATGGATGGAATAAACTACAGAAGAGAGGAGACTATTGGGATCAAACTATTTTTAATGCTAGCCTGGGGCACTGAGGTTCTCGGTCTCTAGGAAGTGAAGAGAAATGTTGGAATAGGTTTTTTTCCTCTTCTTTTACCTGTTATCTGAGGAGAGATGTCGTTTGCTTTTCCTTTATCCCAGCTGATTGCTTCATTCCTTCATTTTGTCAGTGAAGAGAATCAGCTCCTTTGCCTCAGAACCCAAATTGATCTGTAGGTGGGAAAGCAAGGACAGAGGTGTCATTGTTTCACCCTTTTTATCACAGTATCTTCCTCTTTGTGATCTGTAATCCATTACCCTCAGGCACTTTGTAGGTCTCTGGGTCTCCCTTTCAGCAAATGAAGAGACAAAAATGCATCTTTGGAAAGAGGTGATGGTGAAGTTTCATGTGCATGAAGTAAAAGTGCAATCTGTATCCATGGTCCTGTTCCAGCAGGGGGGTTGTGGAGTGTCCCTCTGGAGATATTCAAAACCTGCCTGGATGCATTCCTGTGTGATCTGCTATAGGAGATCTTGCTCTGGCAGTTGGACTGTATGAGCTTTGGAGGTCCCTTCCAGCCCCTGACATTCTGTGCTTCTGTGAAGACTGAGAAGCCCAGATCTGTCCATCTGTGTTTGGGCAAACAGCTCCTGTACCTGATACTCCCTTGTACTGGTCTCCCCTGATGCTGGCTGGCAGAAAGAGTTGCAGGACAGGCTCTAATGCAAGTGCTCTGCAGTTACTCGGCTAAACAGTCAAGTTAGTGAAGCTTGAGTTGTGTCTTATCACTTGAGACATTAACTGTGTGGCTGTGTGGTTTTGTAGCCTGTGATGGGTAACTCAGATTTCATCTTCATTTGGACAATTACCACAGCTCACCCGATGTATGGAACTCATAGAACCATGGAATCAGTCAGGGTTGGAAGAGACCACAAAGATCATCCAGTTCTAGCTCCCCTGCCATGGGCAGGGACACCTCACACTAGGTCAGGCTGGCCAGAGTCTCATCCAGCCTGGCTTTAAACACCCCCAGGGATGAGGCTTCCACCACCTCCGTGGGCAACCTCTTCCAGGCTCTCAGCACCCTCATGCTGAACAACTTCTTCCTGATATCCAGTGTGAATCTACCCATTTCTAGCTTTATTCCATTGCTTCCTGTCCTGTCACTACCTGACACCCTAAAAAGTCCCTCCCCAGCTTTCTTGCAGGCCCATTCAGGTACTGAAAGGCCACAATAAGGTCACCTGGGCACTTTCTCCTCTCCAGACTGAACAGCCCCAACTCCCTCTATTTCTCCTCATAGGAGAGCAGCTCCAGCCCTCTGAGCATTGTTAAACTTCATCTGGCTGCATGTACCTAAGGCCTCCTCCAGTTGATTTTTGGTACTAGATGAATTAAATTCTCTTGTGAGTGTTGGATGTCAGGAATCTAAAACCCCAAACCTTGCAGAGTAGTACAAGCAGAAATCCAAAAGGAAAGGTTCTGACTTCACTGGCAGGGATGATACAAATACATTCAAGCAAGTTTCTTTTCCTATACTCCCTTTGAAATATGAATTCTGCTTCCTTTTGCACGCAAGCATGAGCTATTACAAGATGGGGATACTAGTTTATGAGCGCTTTGAAATCATTAAAAATACATATATTGGGCTACCCAGTGCTATAAAACATAGATCAATGTGTGCAGCTGAAGAAAATACTTCTGAAGGCTATAAAAAGTATCACCATCTACCTTCTCAATTATTTGCTCTTGTGCTTAAGTGGCATTTATGATGGGAAGGTGGCAAGGACATTATCTCTGCATGCAGTCAGAGTGAGATAAAGAGCATTAATAAGCCAGAGCTCATTCCCTAAAGGAAGAGTCTTTACACTGAGTTGGAAAAGTCTCTTTAAGCTACCCGTGTGCTCAAACTCATAAGCCTCTATTTTTGACATGGTCTGATCAATGTGGTGGTGTTAGGTTGTAGGCTGGACTTGATCTCAGGGCTCTATTCTGGCCTCTCTAATTCTGTGATTTAAAGGTGAAACATAACTTAAAATTTTAAAGAAAACTTCAGCTGAATGCAGGAGGCCCAAGTTAAACTGTTTTCTGGAGGAAAAATTGTGAGACATAATTCATAGAATGGTTTGGGTTGGAAGATTTCCTCTAGATCAGGTTGCTCAAGGCTCAGTCCAGCCTGGCCTTGGACACCTCCCATTCAAGAGAAGGAGAAGAGAGGAATTTGGGGTATCCCAGGACAGTGTCTCTTTCTACCTTCTACCACATTGTGCCTACAACCACTTGCAAAACAGGCAGAGGTCAGTCAGGCGTCCTGGTTGTGCAGAGTCTGCACAGGCAGAAGAGAGTTTTAAACAGCAGCAGAATGTTGGGTTTGTTTGGTGTGGTTTTTTTTGTACAGTTATTCCTTGTGGATTGGTAGAGTAATAAAACATAATTAATTGTGGGGCCTTATCAACAAAATATTTGCTGCTCAAGTTCTGAGATGCCACATATCTCTGTTAGTTGGGTTCCCTCCTGTCTCTTCCCCCAGTGTTTTAATAATCTCTGATAGTTTTATTTATCACCAGCAGCTAGTCTCAGACCACATTAAACCACTAGGAGTTTAATTTGCCAAGAATTACTTAGAGTTTGGTTCTTTTGTTCAATTAAAAATCCATGAAAGATTCCAACCAAAAAGGCCAGAGGATATTTAATCAAAGGAAGATGCTATCTTAAAAAAACAAGTAATTGTTCTTTTGATGTGACAAGCTCAGGTTCCTCAAAGGAACAGCCACATTTGGAGATGCTGAAACTTCAGCTCCACTGCTGTTTCTAAAAGCAAGAAGGATTTTTCAGTGATTGGACTCAGTGAGATATGGACAGTGGCACTGAGTGCACCCTCAGCAAGTTTGCTGGTGGCACCAAGCTGTGTGGTGCAGCAGACAGGCTGGAGGGCAGGGATGCCATCCAGAGGGACCTTGACAGGCTGCAGAGGTGGGCACAAGCTAACCTCATGAGGTTCAAAAAGACCAAATTCAAGGTCCTGCATCTGGGTCAGGGCAATGCCAAGCACAAATACAGGCTGGACAGTGACTGGCTGGAGAGTAGCCCTGAGGAGAGGGACTTGGGGGTGCTGGTGGACAAGAAACTCAACATGACCCAGCAGTGTGCACTTGCAGCCCGGAAGGACAACCAGATGCTGGGCTGGATCAGGAGAAGTGTGGCCAGCAGGGTGAGGGAGGTGATTCTCCCCCTCTACTCTGCGCTGTTGAGACCCCCACCAGGAGTACTCCATACAGTTCTGGAGCCCTTATTACAAGAAGGATGTGGAGATGCTGCAGAATGTCCAGAGAAGGGCCATGAGGATGCTCAGAGGGCTGGAGCAGCTCTGCTATGAGGACAGACTGAAAGAGTTGGGGCTGTTCAGTCTGGAGAAGAGAAGGCTCCCAGGTGACCTTCCTGTGGCTTTTCAGTATCTCAAGGGGGCCTACAAAAAAGCTGGGGAGGGACTTTGTAGGCTCTCGAGTAGTGACAGGACTGGGGGGAATGGAGCAAAGCTGGAGATGAGTAGGTTCACACTGGATGCGAGGAGGAAGTTTTTCAGCATGAGAGTGGTGAGAGCCTGGAATGGGTTGTCCAGGGAGGTGGTTGAGGCCAGGCTGGATGAGGCTGTGGCCAGCCTGATCTAGGGTAGGGTGTCCCTGCCCGTGTCAGGGGGTTGGAGCTAGATGATCCTTGTGGTCTCTTCCAACCCTGTCTGATTCTGTGAGATCTAAATATATTACAGGAGGTGCTTCACCTGAGCTGCAACTGCCACACTCCCACTTTAAAGTTACACAAGCTGTTACCTTGTTATACTTCAATCCACGGACTAAACAAAAAAACATTCCCAGAATTATTTTTTCCAGTTATGGATTGGGTCTTGTGACAATTAAAAGTCATATCTAGGAGAGAGTCTGAACATCCTGAAGCTCTGGTTTATAAAGTGGCATAGATAGAAGGCAGAGACTGTCATTTTTGTCTGCAGCTTTAGGGAAAGGTAGGCAGAAATGTCATTATCTGAAACAAAGCCCAAAGCAGGATGAGTATTGCCATGGATATTTTTGCAGAAGCACCTCTACCTTTTCCCACGGGTTTGAACTTCTCTGAAGACAAAAGCTTCTCTGCCAACTTAGTCTCCAAACATCTGATGGTGACATCAGCAGGGACTCAAGGCTGTGAGCTGGCAACCACTGAGTTCAAAATCTGTGTGTCTATCACATGGAGCTTCAAACCCTAACCCTCTTACTAACTGCTCCAGAGCTGTTTTCTAATCATCTTTTGGTTTTGGGCTCACAAAGTGCTACTCTTTCAATCGAGCTGTTGATAACTGGGCAGGAGACAACACCGCAGTGGGGACAAGCCAAGGATCCACAACAAGATAGTGCAAGCAGTTTTCCAAGCAGAGTTTAGCTGTCCCATGACCTGCTCAACCAACAGTGATGCTTTCATAGTAGCTAAACACCTTAATTAGAGAATTGTTTCTCCATTCACCTTGGTATATGTTGTTGTGCCTGACCAGAGGCCACAGCCTGTGTCATCACAGAATGTCAGGGGCTGGAAGTGACTTTGAAAACTTATGCAGTCCACCCCCACCCCTGCCAGAGCAGGATCACCTAGAGCAGATCACACAGGAAAGTCATGGTGACCTTGAAACTACTTACCAGAATTTAAAGCTTCTTGCCTTATAGAGTGCTTAGGGAGAGGCAACTCTTCTTCTTTCAATAATGTTGGATATATTTGAAAATCTGTCATGTTTGCCCTCACTCTTCTCTTCTCTGAAGCAGAAAATAGAAAGGTAATTCCAGCTTGACAGCCAGTGAGTAAAAAGATAGGATGCAATCAGTTAAGACAGGTTTCAGAGGGGAGTTAGCCATGAACTAGGACTCTGAACTGTTCAGACTTCTACAGCAAAACCACTCCAGGTCCAAATTCCCCCCTGCAAGTCTTGAATTGCTTACTGCAGAGCCTTAGGTACACCTTCAATCTGATATTCAACAGTTTAAAACACAGTTTATGATTTTTGACATCTTTCTGTGACATTTCTGGAGCCTTTCCCCTTTGTTTCAGACAAGCACAGTGCCAAGAAGTCTCAATCCATAGTCCTGACTTCAAGAGGAAACTACAGAATAGCTGATCAAAGCTGAGGACATATAGGGTTTGCCTCTGGGAACAAGTGGAGTCCTCTCATCCACTGCCTAGCCACACTGATTGCATTTTACTTGATATTGGATGTGACATGTTGCTAAGAGAAGGGACCTTTGATTGCTCTTTCCTACCTTTGCATGCCCCTTAAAGCCAAAGGTTTCTGTAGAAACCTGACAGGTTAAGGCAATACACTGACAAAATAGCATACTCCAGGCAAGGTTAAAGTCCCAATGTCAAACTGGGACTATCAGTCCCGTGTGTTAGTCTTTACAATAGATCACAGCAGCCATACTTACATCTGATAGGCTTTGAAAGTCAGATTATTGAGAGTGGCAATGGAAAACAGTTCAAACGTGGCCTTACCTCAGCTGTGCACAGTGCTGAGCTATTGAAAACTGCCCTGCCACTGCAGCTGCTCAACAGAGAGATACTGAAGAGTATTTATTTGGGAAAGCAGATGAAAAAAAGAGAGACTGGAGGGAAGATTATTCCCCTTGTAGAGCCAGGTGGTAAGTGTGGTGGTTTGGAGCTAATTATCCTGAAATTACTGGCAAAGGTCATGCAAGAATCAGAACAGACTGTCCAGAGAAGTGGTGAAGTCACCCTCTTTGGAGGTGTTCAAAATACACTTTAGGGCACACTAGGACATGGTGGTGTTGGGTTGATGGTTGAACTCTGTGAATGTTATTCAAAGAATTGGATACAGTTAAAGTTAAAGCCTGCAAATAGCTGCCTTAAAAAAAAATGCTCTGCCACTGCTGCCCTTCAAGAGTCTGATGGGCTACAGGAGCACAGGATGTTAGAGGTTGGAAGGCACTTCCATAGATCATCGAGTCCAAACCTCTGACACAGCAGGATTATGGAATGCAGAACAGGTCACAGAGGAACACATCCAGACAGGGCTGGAAAATCTCCAGAGAGGGAGACTCCACAACCTCTTTGGGCAGCCTGTGCTCTCTCACCCTTACAGTAAAGAAGTTCTTCTTCATGTTGAGGTGAAACTTCTGTGCTGTAGTTCCCATCCATTACCCTTTGTCTTATCACAGGGCACAAACGAGAACAGTTTGTCCCCTCCTTGACCCCCAGCCCTCAGATATTTATAAACATTGAATAGATCCCCTCTAAAATCTTCTCTTTCCCAGCCCAAACTGCCCCAGGTCCTTCAGTCTTTCCTCACAGGGCAGTGCTCCAGCTCCTTCAGAATCCTCATAACCATCCCTTGGACTCTCTCCAGCAGATCCCTGTCCCTCCTGACCTGGGGAGCCCAAAACTGAATGCAATATTCCAGGTGAGGTCTCACCAGGACAGAGTACAGGAGGAGGAGAACCTCCCTTGACCTGTTGGCCACACTTCTCTTAATGCAGCCCAAGATCCCCATGGCCTTCTTGGCCACAAGGGCACATTGCTGCCCATGGAGAACTTGTCCAGCAGCACTTCCAGGACCTTGAGTAATAGAGTGAGAGGTGCTACATGAAGCACTGTTGGTTAGGGAATTTAATGTGGTATTGTGGGGATGCTGATTTCTCTGTGCTTTTGGTCCCTCTCTCAAGGTTATTTTATTATGTGAGGCTACCCAAGCAATCGTGGTTGTTGCATCTGCTACCTGCTCCTCAGGAACATTGTTCAGGGAAGTAATTTTAGTTTCTTGACATGTAAGAGTTATCACTCCTCATGAAAATACATGCCACGACATTTGAGGGGTCTGGAACACAGCCCTGTGAGGAGGAAGCTGAGGGCGTGCAGCCTGGAGAAGAGGAGGCTCAGGGCAGATCTCATTGCTGTCTACAAGTCCCTGAAGAGAGGCTGTAGCCAGGTGGGGTTGGGTTCTTCTGCCAGGCAACCAGCAATAGAACAAGGGAACACAGTCTCAAGTTGTGCTGGGGGAGGTCTAGGCTGGATGTTAGGAGGAAGTTGTTGCCAGAGAGGGTGATTTGCATTGGAATGGGCTGCCCAGGGAGATGATGGAGTTGCCATCTCTGGAGGTGTTGAAGAAAAGCCTGGATGAGGCACTTAGTGCCATGGTCTAGTTGGTTGGCTAGGGCTGGGTGCTAGGTTGGACTGGATGATCTTGGAGTCCTCTTCCAAACTGGTTGATTCTATGCCTCTATGACACAGCACAGACTCCTCTTGTGGCCTTTAAAATGTAGTTGGTATGCTGTCTGGCACATCATTTAAAAACAGATGGAAAGGATCCTGAAGGGTCAACCAATTTCTCTTCCTATCCTGGTTTTTAATTCTCTGAGCAACGTTCAATAATACGGATCCTGCCTTCATTTATTTTGCCCTTTTTATCTCCACCCACCAGCAGCCCCTGACACCCCAGGTGATGCAATTCATGCCTCACCTTTTGGCATGACAGGGAATTGAAGGCTGACAGAGGTCCTGAATGTCAAGTTGACTGATCCTGCACATCATACATTGCAAATTACAGCCCCAATTTACTTACTAGCAAATCTGGACACAAAAAAGACCAAATTATACCTGGTCATATTACAAACCTGAGGAAGAAGATAATGCATTTTTGGGCAGCTCAACATAAACTTTCACAAAATGCATTAAAATGTGTCCTAGCCATTGCTTGGTGGTGGTGGTTTTGGTGTTTTTTTTTCTCTCTTTAGAGTGTTTAAACTCTTAAATACCTTGAAGTGAGACATCTCTCTTACAAGAAGAGCCTGAGGCAGCTGGGGCTCTTTATTTTGGAGAGAAGGGGATTGAGAGGTGAGCTCATCAATGGTTATCAGTATGTGCAGGGTGAGTGCCAGGAGGCTGGAGCCAGGCTCTGCTGAGTGATGCCCAATGACAGGACAAGGGCCACTGGGTGGTGGAATTTTTCCCTGTGAGGGTGACAGGGCACTGGAACAGACTGCCCAGGGGGATGTGAATTCTCCCTCTCTGGAGATATTCAGAACCTGTCTGGATGTATTCTTGTGTGAGCTGCTCTGGCAGGGAGATTGGACTGGATGAACTTTGGAGGTCACTTCCAGCCCCTGATTCTATGAAGTGCTAATGGAAAGGAAACATAGAATCATAGAATGGTTTAGGTTGGAAGGGACCTCAAAGCCCATCCATTTCCAACCCCATGCCATAGGCAGGTACACCTCCCACTAGAACAGATCACTCAAGGCCTCATCCAAACTGGCCTTGAACACCTCCAGGGAGGTTGTGTAGCAATATTCAGAATCACATTCTGTGATCCACAACCTCCTTGGGCAACCTGTGTCAGTGTCTCACCACCCTCACCACTCATTTTCCCAACATCCGGTTTCAATCTCCCCTCTGCCACTTTAAGCCCATTCCTTCTCATCCTCTCATTACAAGAGCTTGTCAAAAGTCCCTCTCTAGCCCTCCTTTAGTCCCTTTCAGACACTGGAAGGCCACTCCAAGGTCTCCTCCAAGCCTTCTCTTCTCCAGGCTGCAGAATCCCAACTCTCTCAGCCTGTCCTCATAGCAGAGCTGCTGCAGCCCTCTCAGTATCTTTGTGATCCTGAACCTTTGTTCTTGAAGCACTCCAATGTAGCTTTTTCGGTGGAGGTGATCTGTAAATGGCATATTACCCAGGAGAGCAGCTTCTAACTGCTCTCACAGTGAGTTTTGCTCACAAAGTCAATCTCTATTATGTATTTCCAGGAAAAGTCCCCAAGTGAGCACAGACAGCCCAGGTAAATGAGTTCTGATTAATCATAGCTCCCTCTCTCCATCCCTTGCCTCTCTCCCTGAACTCTTTCCTTGACATTTCAGTGTTTACTTCACCAGTGCACTTGATAGGATGCAGTCTGTATTTCTAACTTGAACCTATTAAGTAGACATGCTTAACAGAAGCAATAATTTACAAGGTAGGCAGGGAGTTGTGACAAGACTTCATGAGCAAGTGCAATATTAAGCCAGGCAAAGGTTTCACCTAGAGAAAAAATGTACCACAGCTCGAGGCTGATGCACATTTGTGCTTCATTTGAAGCCAGCATCCAGGTTGGTTTTTTTTTCCACCAGAATCCTGTGAAGGGTGTAATTTATCTTAAAGGACTTGGGCTAGCTCCTGATGAGTCTCTTTACAGACCATACAGAATTCTGCACCTTTCAAACGTGTGGGTTGCTTTTTCTACACAAGAAAAATACTACACACACCTTGTGCAGTTCTACTGAGGTCAGACAAAGCTGATTTAAATTGTGAATTCATCTTAGGCAGAGGTGAAATTCGTGTGTTTAGTTTCATAGTCTGACGCCCAGATGTGCAACTCCGTTTTACCGAGCCCATGTTAGGGTCTGTCACACATCTGTCTGGTTTATATCACACAGTTGAAGTTCCTTTTGCACTTTTATCCTTGTAAAAGCTAAATGTTTATGCAAATGTAAGATTGCCTTTTCCCCCTGCCCCAACCTATATCTAGCTTCAGTAAAACTGTGGCTTAAGATCTTGTTATGGGATCTTTGGTGAGCAATAGAGAAAATGTTAGCACCACCCTCAATGCTGTCTGTGAAGATAGGGAATTAAAGCAACCAAAACCAAGTACCACCTTCAATACTGTCTGCAAAGATGGGAATTAGAGAAATAAAGACTCAAACCCAAGCACCACCTTCAATGCTGTCTGTGAAGATAGGGAATTAAAGCAACCAATACCAAGCACAACCTTCAATACTGTCTGCAAAGATGGGAATTAGGGAAATAAAGACCCCAAACCAAGCACCACCTTCAGTACTGTCTGCAAAAATGGGAATTGGAGAAATAAAGACCCCAAACCAAGCACAACCTTCAGTACTGTTTGCAAAAATGGGAATTGGAGAAATAAAGACCCAAAACCAAGCACAACCTTCAGTACTGTTTGCAAAAATGGGAATTGGAGAAATAAAGACCCCAAACCAAGCACAACCTTCAGTACTGTTTGCAAAAATGGGAATTGGAGAAATAAAGACCCAAAACCAAGCACAACCTTCAGTACTGTTTGCAAAAATGGGAATTGGAGAAATAAAGACCCAAAACCAAGCACCACCTTCAATAATGCCTGCAATAATGGGAATTAAAGCAACCAATACCAAGCACCACCTTCAAGACTGTCTGCAAAGATAAGAGTGATTTTTGTTGTGGCAATTAATGAGGCAGGAATTATAAACTATGTAGCTAATCTTACAATTCCAGAAAGCCCCATCCACAACTATATGCTAATTAGTTAAATTTGGATTCTAATTCCATCAGGAAAATCTTCACAAGGATGCTTATGGCTAATTCATTCATCTAGGAAAACCAGAAAATTGGAAAAGGTTTGGCCACAAAATGGCTTTGCCTCACTCACAAATAAAAGGCAGCCCAGAGTCCTAGGGAACATCTTTTTCTTGTTCAGTCCTTGCATGTATCTGATGGGAACAGTGAGTTGGAGGCTGCTTCTCTTGGGCAGCAGCTGAGAGAGCTGGGGGTGTGCAGCCTGGAGAAGAGAAGACTCAGGGCAGATCTCATTTCTCTCTACAGCCACCTCAAGGGAGGTTGTAGCCAGGTGGGGTTGGTCTCTTCTCCCAGGCAACCAGGGATAGAACAAGAGAACATAGTCTCAAGCTGTGCCAGGGCAGGTTCAGACTGGCTGTTAGGAGGAAGTTCTTCCCAGCAAGAGTGGTTGATATTGGAATGGCCTGCCCAGGGAGGTGGTGGAGTCCCCATCTCTGGAGGTGTTTAAAAGGAGGGTGGATGAGGCACTTAGTGCTATGATTTAGTTAATTAGAATCAACCAGGTTGGAAGAGACCTCAAAGATCATCTAGTCTAACCTATCACCCAGCCCTATCCAATCAACTAGATCATGGCACTAAATGCCTCATCCAGTCTTTTCTTGAAGAGTTAGGTGATAGGTTGAACTTGATCTCAGAGCTCTTTTCCAACCTGGCTTATTCTGTGACAAGATGTGTGTGAAAGGGATTTTGAGAAGGTATTATCTGTACAGCAATGTGGACACATAGCCCAGGATCCAAGGACTTTCTGTTTTCATTGGGAGCAAGGATGCATCTTTTTCACTCTCTAAGAATGATTCTTTTGTTCTTTCTCAGCCTAAGGAATGAATCCTTTCTGTATATCTTTTCATGCCTGGTATGGCACAAATGCAAGAGTAAAGCAGCCACTGAGCTGTGACCATATCCTCCTCCCTTATCTTAATGCCTCAGTTGTTTTGCCATCTCTCCTGTGCTGGCACATACAGTGGCATCACTGCATACTTAGAAATGCCATGCCTCAGTGTCAAGGTCCAGAGAACAGAGATCAACAATATCTCTGTCCAGAGGAGCAAGACCTGTTCTTGTAGATTTCAGTGTTGTGAAATTAAGGTGAAAGTGAGACCATATATCACCACAAAACTATTTATTAAAGGATAAAGTTGAACAAAATAGGGGAAGAGAAAGAGAGAGGGAACAATGGAGAAAAGGAGAAGCAGGGAAGGAAAAGAGCAGGGATTGTATTACCATCAGCTGCAGATGGAGGGGGATGAGAGACAGGTGAGGGGCCCAGGATGATCTTCTATGGAGTTCATCAGGAGTTCTTCTGGTGGAGGTGCAGCTCTGGAGGTCCACACTTGGGCAGGCATTGCTTATGTCTTTTTATACAGTTTTTCAGATCGGGTTCAGTGATGGTTTGGGTGTTGCCTGTCCCCCCACACTTTAGAAATCACCCAGACTAGACTTGGCCAGCTCTAGAAATTTAAATGAAGCTTATATTTATAGCTAGCACAATATACAAGCAGATATTTACAGTATATACAGAAATACACAAGGTAATACAGAAATACAACAGCCCTCCCAGAAATCTAGTCCCCAGTGGGGGGCTCTCAACCACCTCTTCACTTTCCCCCTACCCCTCTAAACCTTACCCCAGTCCCAAGGAAGAATGGAGGTTTGGCCAGGGGAGTTAGGAAGCAAAGTGGATTAGAAAAGCAAAATGGAGGGTGAAGTTAGAAAGATGCAGCTCAGAGCTCACCAGCAGCAGAAATGAGACTGGTTAATCTATGTTTTGCTTTTTGTTCTTATACATCTCAGCAAGCCTATGAGCGAAGTAGACATCACCATTGTTTTCTTTTCACAGCCTGTAATCTAGTCCTTCTCACCAAAACATTCTAGCTAGGCTCAAACTAGCACAGGCACTGCCCATTGGTTTGCATCCCTGAGTTTTCTGGTGCTGGGAGGTTAACAAAGGCAATCTTTATCTTTCTTGATCAGGGAGAGACAATGGCAATCTTTATCTTTCTTGATGAACATGAGAGGTTTGTTAATGAACACTCAGCCGGGCTGGTAAGGCTGTGAAAGATATCTCATCCTGCTTCTAGAATCTTGAGAAGCAAAAATAAAAAAAAGTTTTGAGCCACTTGAAATTTTTCCTTATCCCAGCCCAAGGCAGGTCCTGGATTTACTACTCCCACAGGTACGCTACAAAAATTATGGCTTTAGTGAGAGGTTTTTGCTTAGACCATAGCTAAGGAGTAGAAAATGATTTTGCAACGGTTGGCTGAGTTAGAATAGATTTGTTAAGGACCTCTGAACAGTTTGAGACTTTGATAGACTTTCCCAAGTTATTGCTTTAGTGGAATAAAGGCACAGCCTTGCTCTGGAATAAGTCCAATGAAACCCAAACTCATCTGCATGCAGAAGTTTGTTCATCTCTGAACGCCCTAAATTCCTTCTCTAATAAACCTCATTTGTGTGGCTGTTTGCAGATACCAGCACACAAAGCAAGCTACAGGGAGGACTCAGCCCAGGATTTGGAATTTTGCAGCATATTTTTTCCCCCAATTTATTGAGGCAGCTAACTGGCATCAGATAAACTATTTCAGTCTGGAGAGAAGGCTCCCAGGTGGCCTTTCAGTACCTTAAGGGGGCTATAAGAAAGCTGGGAAGGGAGTCTTTAGGCTGTCAGGTAGTTATAGGACTGGGAGGAATGGAATAAAGCTAAAAATGGGTAGATTCAGACTGGATGTTAGGAAGAAGTTCCTCAGCATGAGGGTGGTGAGAGCCTGGAAGGGGGTGCGCAGGGAGGTGGTGGAAGCCTCATCCCTGGAGGTGTTTAAGGCCAGGCTGGATGAGGCTCTGGACAGTCTGATCTAGTGTGAGGTGTCCCTGATTGTGGCAGAGGGGGGGTTGGAACTGGATGATCCTTGTTCCCTTCCAACCCTGACTGGTTTTGTGATTCTATGATTTCCCTTTTGACATTCCCCTCTGATTACCTTCTTACCTATTTCTGCTGTTGACCAAGCCATATTTAATTGCCATTGGAATGAGCTGCCCAAGGAGGTGGTGGTGGTGGAGTTGCCATCCCTGGAGGTGTTCAAGAAAAGCCTGGATGAGACATTTAGTGCCATGGTCTAGTTGATTGGATAGGGCTGGGTGCTAGGTTGGTCTGGATGATCTCGGAGGTCTCTTCCAACCTGGTTGATTCAATGATTCTGTGAATTGTTCACCCCACAATTAGATGTGACTCTGTTCTCTCCTCTATGCTGTCATCTCACTGCAGATTCAGCCTTTACAATGAGCTAGTCTCAGGTGCTCTCACAGTTCTTGTTTCTGCTTAACATCTTGGAAAAGAGAACAAACAAAATCTTCCTCTGCAAACCCCTCAAGGCCGATAGACAAGCTGAGGATGAAATTTGCTGCTTCCCAGCACTTGTGCTGTTTGGTGATGAGGAATGCTGTCTGTCAGACTGCCTTTGCAGCTCTTGTCTCAGTGCTGCAAGGAGGATGTATGGATGCTCTACCAAACCAAAAGCAGAAGCATGTGTTGTCTGGAAAATGTGCTGCCATTGCTGCTCTTGTTCTGTTTCACCCATGGAGGGGAAAAGGGAAAAAATATAAAAGCACACCAAGTCTGAAAGCAGTGGGGAATAAAATATGCCCTGTGCTAGCAAAGTCATCACTTCTCTTCCCTTTGTGTGCTTTAATAAAGCACTTTAAACAGTAGGACTACAAGGATGCTGAAGGGGCTGAGCACTGTCCTGTGAGGAGAGGCTGAGGGACCTGGGGCTGTTTGGGCTCAGGAAGAGAAGACTTAGAGGGGATCTAGTCAATGCTTATAAATATCTGAGAGCTGGAGGTCAAGAGGGAGGGAACAAACTCTTCTCATTTGTGCCCTGTGATAGGACAAGGAGCAATGGGTATAAACTACAGCACAGGAAGTTCCACCCCTATATGAAAAAGAACTTCTTGACTGTAAGGGTCACAGAGCACTGGAACAGGCTGACCAAGGGGATTATGGAGTCTCCTTCTCTGGAGACTTTCCAGCCTTGTTTGGATGTGTTGCTGTGTGATCTGTGCTACATTCTCTGGTCCTGCTGTGTCAGGGGGATTGGACTGGGTGCTCTCTGGATGTCCCTTCCAACCCCTAACAACCTGTGATCCTGTGAATAGCATCCCCCTAAGTTACAAAGAAATTTTGCTGGCAAGTGTGATGAAACAATTTTCAGTAGATATTGGCTGCCTTTTGATCTGTTTGTTTAGGACAAGAACAGAACAGCAGCATCTGCCCCCTTTTCTGCAGTGTTTCCTGTACTTTTAGTCTGCTTTGGGAAAGTTTGAGTGAGCCTGGATTTAAAAATGGATTTTAACCAAAGTATTATGAACCCCTTGGAAGAGTTATTGAGCAGCTAAGAATGAGGTTAAGCTTTCTAGTGTCCATATCTTCATGGTGTAGACAGTGAGACATCTCAGTTGCCCATGGGCAGCCACTACTGGTATGGTCCACAGCTAGGGGCACAAAACAAACCCTGATCACACAGAGACAAAAGGATCCTGGGGCTTTGCAGCAAACTGTGGCTTCCAGATTTACAGTGACTGTCTCTGGCTTCTGCACAAAATGCATCTTCTTTTGTACCAGAAATTTTAGTGCACAATGCTTCTGCTTGCCAAGGTGGATTTCACAGTGAATATAAAACCTCCAGCAAGGCAGTAAAAAAATATTTATGTATGAGATAATGGGAATATACTGATAAAGCCCAGGAACTGCAACACTAATTTCTTTTTGGGCATCAATACAAAGCAAACTGAAAATGATAATAAGCATTTTGACCTCAGGAAACCCCTGCAAAAATTACTGAAGTAGAATAGTCCCTTGCTATAAACAGAGTTCATTAGAATCAACCAGGCTGGAAGAGATCTCCAAAATAATCCCATTCAACATATCACCCAACCCCATCCAATCAACCAGACCATGGCACTAAGTGCTTCATCCAGGCTTTTCTTGAGCATCTCCTGGGACAGAGACTCCACCACCTCCCTGGGCAGTCCATTCCAATGCCAATCACTCTCTCTGGCAACAACTTCCTCCTAACATCCAGCCTAGACCTCCCCTGGCACAACTTGAGACTGTGTCCCCTTGTTCTGTTGCTGGTTGTCTGGGAAAAAGAGACCAACCCCACCTGGCTACAGCCTCCTTTCAGGTAGTTGTAGACAGCAACATGGTCATGCCTGAGCCTCTTCTTCTCCAGGTTGCACACCCCCAGCTCCCTCAGCCTCTCCTCAAAGGACTGTGCTTCAGACCTCTCACCAGCCTTAGTGTCCTTCTCTGGACACATTCAAGCATCTCAACATCTTTCTTAAATTGAGGGGCCCAGGACTGGACACAGAACTCAAAATGTGACCTGACCAGTGCTGAGTACAGGGCAGAATAATCTTCCTTGTCCTGCTGGCCACACTGTTCCTGATCCAGGCCAGGATGCCATTGGCTCTCCTGGCCACCTGGGCATGCTGCTGGCTCATGTTCAGCTACTATGTACCGGTACCCCGAGGTCCCTCTCTGCCTGGCTGCTCTCCAGCCACTCTGTCCCCAGCCTGTAATGCTGCTTGGGGTGGTTGTGGCCAAAGCGAATTTGCCACAAAGATTCTGAAATCAGGTCTAGTGCAGCTTCAGCAAAGGATAGTAAGTGGCCTTTACAAGTTTAGATGGAATCACTGAATCATTTTAGCTGGAAAAGTCTTCCCTGATCCCTCCAGTTTTAATCTCAAAGGATTCAACCAGCTGGTCTAAAGCAAATCAAGGTGGCTTTTCTCAGCTTCTTTACCAAGTGACTGTGGCCATCTTCCAGGTGCAGGGCAAGAAGCAGTTGGCAATTTTTCATGCCTTGAGCAGCTGAAGTAGATGTGCCAAAAGATTTTTGCCTTGCATTCTGACCGTCCCAGTATGGAAATTCTCTAATCCATTTCAAGCACGTAACTGTTCTGAGGAACCTACTGAGGCTAGAAATGGAAAAGCCTGAGGTATGGAGGACCTGCTGGGCTGACATTACATGCCCAGTATGCAACCAGCATGGGTGAGATTGTGGCCAGCACAGAGAGCCCTGTGGCTGCTGGCTGCAGCCCATACATGTACCTCAGGAAAGCAACAGCTGCTGCTGTACTTCAAGGGCTGCCTCATATAGTGTCAGGTCATAAATTCTCTGTTTATTCAGCCCTGCCTGTAAAATCTGTGCCAGTTGGGGGAAATCAATGAGCCCTGGCAAGGACAGCCTTGATTGAAGGATGTGATGGTGTTAAATTAAGCTACGAGGATTGATTTTGTTCTTGGTGAATCATAGCATGTCAGGGGCTGTAAGAGACCTCAAAAGATAGAACAGAACAGAATCAACCAGATTGGAAGAGACTTCCAAGCTCATCCAGTCCAACCTCGCACCCAGCCCTAGCCACTCAACTAGACCATGGCACTAAGTGCTCCATCCAGGCTTTTCTTGAATGCCTCCAGGGAGTGTGTCTTCACCACCTCCCTGAGCAGCTCATTCCAGTATTAGGGAGGCTTCATTTGGGATTAGCTGTTGTGTCCCTGTGCCTTTGTGCACTGCCCCAGCAGACTGCACTCTACAGAGCTGCTTTCCTTCTCAGCCCAGCTGAGTCACTTTAAACTACTGTTTATAATGCACAGTAGCAGCTGGGGGTAACTGGAAGAGGACTACAAGTTCATCTTTCAAAGAATCTAGTTCCTATGAAACAAAGGCTGAGAGAACAGCACGAGGCTGTGAGACTCTCTTCCCATATCTTTAGTAGTCCATGTACTCAAAACCTTGAAGTTAAATTACTGTGTTAGCATGGGCACTTCGTGATGTGTTCCTCAAGTGAGCATCAAGGAAAAGAAACCTGCATGTATCCAGAAGAGTAAAGGTGAGGAGAACTTGATGGCTTGTCACAGACAGCACCTGTGTAAATCTGGGGATGGAAATAGGCAAAGGAAGGTGAATGTGAATTGGACCAGAAACAGGAGTAAAGAGTTGTTGGGGTTTTTTTTTAGGGGAAATTTAAAAGAGAGTTGCCTTTTGGGAGAGTAGCAAAATTATTCTGGTGATGGAAACCAGCTCCTGCCTTTGAGTGCATCTCAGTAGGACCAAACCAATATTGAAAGCATGGGGAGCAGCTCACTAAAACTAGGTCACAGTAAAAGGTAGCAAACGCCATGCCCGAAAGTTGAGGACTGTAAGAATGCTGATGTCTTCATCCAGCCTTTTCAGCAGGAACTTGTGCAGGCAAAAGGGGAGCCTGGCACAGAGACAGCTGCTGTGTGAGCTTGATGCTCAGGAATCATATAATCGGTCAAGGTTGGAAGGGACTACAAGGATCATCCAGTTCCAAGCCCCCTGCCATAGGCAGGGACACCTCACACTCAGCCAGCCTCAGCCAGCCTGGCCTTAAACACCTCCAGGGATGAGACTTCCACCACCTCCCTGGGCAACTCATGCCAGGCTCTCGCCACCCTCATGCTGAAGAACTTCTTCCTAGCATCCAGTCTGAATCTACCCATTTCTATCTTTATTCCACCCCCACAGTCCTATAACTACCCAACAGCCTAAAGAGTCCCTTCCCAGCTTTCTTGTAGCTCTCTTAAGATAGTGGATGGACATGGCAGCTCCATCTCCTTATAGCTTGCACTGCTGAGAGGCACTGACCACAGCCTTGAGTAGAGATCTGGAGGATTAGTCTGGATTTTTTTATTTCTAAGCCATGACTCCAGAGAGGTGAGATTCAGAAATGCTGCTGATAAACATGCCAAGCCTCCCAGCTGCAGAGTTTTGCTAGACAAGAGCCAAGGAAAAGGGGATGAGAGAGATCACAAGCAAGGGAATCCTGTTGTGAGAAGAAAGATGCTGTCATATCCCATTTGCAGCTACATGCCCAGTCTTGTTACTGCCTCCATTGCCTTCAGAGACCAAAGGAATTATTACAGGGACTGAAGCAGCAAAAGGCTTAACCAGACCTCATCTGTGTGCTACTGCTTGTGTGGCAGAGCTCTGCCTACTCCTAAGCATGCTTTTAGCAGTGCCTTTTGGGAAGGCCTCTATTGCTCTAGGGAGAGAACAGAGCAGTAGTATGCAGGAGATATGCTCCCAGCCACACAGCTTTGTGGCACAGTCAGGTTCTAGTTCAGTGATCCCTGCCAGGCTACACAGGCATGGTACCACTCAGCTAAATAGTGAGCATCCAAGCTAGGGTAGGATGGTTTGGGATTAGCTGCCGTATTTGCTCACACAAATCATGTTGTGCATGAGCTGAAACTGTGTAGATCACAGGCTTACAGGATGTCAGGGGTTGGAAGGGACCCAGAGAGATCATCAAGTCCAATCCCTGTGTCAGCAGGACCATAGATGTGGATTGCACTTTTACTCTGTGCACATCAAACTTCACTGTCACCTCTTTACAAAGCACTGGAGGAAGAACCATGCTGACTTACAGGAGCACAGGATTACAAGGTGTCAGGGGTTGGAAGGGACCCAAAGAGATCATCCAGTCCAACCCCCCCCCTGCCAGAGCAGGACCATACAATCCAGCTCAGGTCATGCAGGAACACATCCAGACAGGCCTTGAAAGGTTCCAGAGGAGACTCCACAGCCTCTCTGAGCAGCCTGTTCCAGTGCTCTGTGAGCCTTACAGTCAAGAAATTCTCCCTTGTGTTGAGCTGGAACCTCCTGTGCTGCAGCTTCCATCCATTGCTCCTTGTCCTGTCCCAGGGAGCAAGTGAGCAGAACCTGTTCCCCCTCTCCTGATCCTCTGCCCTCAGATATTTAGAAACATTTATTCAGTCCCCTCTCAGTCTTCTCTTCTCCAGACTAAACAGCCTCAGGTGTCTTAGCCTCTCCTCATCAAGCTGTGCTTCAGTCCCCTAATCATTCTTGTAGCCCTCCCCTGGACTCTCTCTAGCAGATCCCTGTCCCTCTTCAACTGTGGAGCCCAAAACCAGACACAGTACTTACAACGAGGTCTCACCAGGGCAGAGTAGAGTAGATCCTACTCTCTTAATGGGAAGTTACAGAAGCAATCATTTGCCTTCTGAGACAGGCAGGCACATCTGTCAATTAACTTCAGTCTTGACAATTTACAGACCTCCTCTCCTAACATTTGATTCTTCTCCTGTGACCAAAAGCTGCACTTCTGGAGGGTGAGGGCCAGCAACCATGTTACCAGGTTGATTAACTCCAGTGATGCTGCCAGTGTCACAGCTGGCAGGGTGTTACAAAAGAACCAGATTGGTGCAAGCCTGAGGAATCAAGGAAGGATTTTAGGGACTATACAAACCTTTGTAAGGAAAAAAAAGAAGGGAAAAAACATCAAAGCAGATTGGCCAAAATGTCTAAATCAAAGAACTGTTTTTGGATGAATATTTCTGACATCTTGGATGTGAGCCTGATGGATTGGCCCAGAAGGCGAAACACATCCTGGGCTGTATTCAAAGCAGCACTGCCAGTGGATCCAGAGAAGGGATTTTGCTCTTTCACTCTACTCTGGTCAGACCTCACCTGGAGCACTGCATGGTCTAGTTGATTGGATAGGACCAGTGCAGAGCCACTAAGATGATGAAGGGAATGGAACATCTCTGTCAGGGGAGCTGGACTGGATGAGCTTTGGAGGTCCTTTCCAGCCCCTGGCATTCTATGATTCTATTTCTTCCCTTGCCCATTGATGCAGTCACACCATTGTAGAAAGCCTCTAGGGTGGTCAGGCAGGACTTGCCCTTGGTGAATCCATGCTGGCTGTTCTGACTCATCTCCTTGTCTTCCATGTGCTTAATTAAATTTGTACTCAATTTTTCCTGCTCTCCTAAACAACTGCATTCAATTGATTTGCAGTGAGTTACTGCTTAGAGCTGTGGAGCTGAAGCTGGACCTTCCTTAGTGTATCCATTGCCTGTTTCTGGATCTTAACTGCCAAAACCTGTTTGAGGTTACTGGAGCATTTTGGAGAGAGGGTGGTGTGATTCCCTTGAGTTTCCACTGAAGACAGCAGACATATTAGCCTCAGATGAATTGTTAATGCCCATATTTATCAATGCTTCCATGTTCATGACCAGAGGCAAGGAATTTGCAAGTCTGCTTGTGTTTGATGTGAATTGCAGGAGACTGCTTCAGAGACTATTTGTCTTATCTCTTTTCTCCAGGTGTTTGAATTTGAATGTCTGTAGGAAAAAAAAACGAAGAATGGCATTTTGTAGGCTAGATATGGGGAGTCAAAAAGTCTTTATGTCTCTATTTGCTCTCAGTGGAGCTACTGTGCAATTATTTCTGGGTGCTTCAGTGAGGAGGCTGTGAGAGGGAGCCCTGGAAATCCCATAGAAGGACAAGTAGGATCCCTTAAGGTAGTCTGCACAGGAATGCATCCAGGTGGGTTTTGGAAGTCTCCAGAGAAGGAGACTCCACAACCTCTCTGGGCAGCCTGCTCCAGTGCTCTGTAAAGAGGTCTCTCCTCGCGTTGAGGTGCAACTTTCTGTGTTCTGGCTTGTACCTCTTGTTCCTTGTCCTATCACTGGGTACCACCAAAAAGAGACCATCACATTCATCTTGACACCCACCCCTCAGATATGTATGGACCAAATAGACTTATCTAGAATCAGACAGGATTGGAAGGGACCACAAGGATCAGCTAGTTCCAGCCCACTTGCCATGGCCAGAGACACCCTACCCAAGATCAGGCTGGCCAGAGCCCCATCCAGCCTGGCCTTAAACACCTCCAGGGATGAGGCCTCAAATTCCTCCCTGGGCAACCCATTCCAGGCTCTCACTACTCTCACGCTGAACAACTTCCTCCTCACCTCCAGCCTGAACCTACCCATCTCCAGCTTTGCTCCATTCCCCCCAGTCCTGTCACTACTTGACAGCCTGAAAAGTCCCTCCCCAGCTTTTTTTGTAGGCCCCCTTCAGATACTGGAAGGCCACAGGAAGGTCACGTGGGAGCCTCCTCTTCTCCAGACTGAAACACACCAATTCTTTCAGTCTGTCCTCACAGGAGAGGTGCTGCAGCCTTCTGAGCATCCTCGTGGTCCCAGATCACTGTTCTGTCTCCTACACCTCTTGTTCCTTTTCCTATCACTGGGCACCACCAAAAAGAGACCATCACCTTCATCTTGACACCCACCCCTTAGACAGAGATCAAATTGACTCATTTGAAATCCAGGTCACTGCAGATCTCTTGCATCCATGGGCAATAGCATCTAGTCCCCTGTTTTACATTTCTAGGGTAAATAGAGTAGTTCCAGGGCAGAAGTTAAGTCACTGTAGGTTTATATCTTTCAGAATGAGTAATAAATGCCCAGCTGACAGGGCACAGGAAGCATTTGGACTGCAGCCTTACAGCCAGGCCTTTGGCCAAGGTAGGCTGCATTCAGATGGAGGAGGTGTTGTGTCTGTTTCATGTTTCTAGGGTAAATGTAATAGTTCCTGGGAGGAAGTTAAGTCATTGTAGGTTTATATCTTTCAGAATGAGCAATAAATGCCCAGCTGATAGGGTGCTGCAGGCTTACAGCCAGACCTTTGACCAAAGTGGGCTGCATTCAGGAGGGGGTGTGTGTGAAAAAGTTTGAAGTGCCTTTAATCTCTCTGCCACTTCAGCAAGGAACTGTAAAAGTGCTCAGACCTTTGCAAGGTCAACTCTTGGCAGAGCAATTAAAAGAACTCCCTGCCTGGATGGAAGCACCTTGGGCTGGTGAAAAAGCTTGCTGCAGGTTCCTTTACTGCCTAAAAAATGATGAATTTTCAGAAAGTCATTATCTTCATCAAAACCAACCTGTTCTAATTAGCTATGCTTCACTTCAAGAAGAGCTGATGCTCATCCGCTCCTGCTGCCATCTGCTTTTACTGCTCCAATAGATGTTTCTGGGAAATTGGATTTGGTAGTGCTTTTTGTCTTACTTCTTGTATAATAAGGACTTACCTTTGCCATGTTGATTTGGCTTTGTATTCTAAAGGTGTTTTCCAATCTGAGCAATTCTATGATTCCATGCCTCTATCTGAAAAGCAGTGATAATCCCTTCTCTTCAAAGCAAAGGAGAAAACAGGCAAGAAGACTTTCTCTAGCTTTGACTGATAACCAGCTGCCCTAAGTAGTTTGAACTTCTACATTTTATTTCTTAAATATCTTGTAGCAGTCAAAAGCCTTATGAGAAAATGTCAAGCTGTCCATTTTTATCACTTCTAGAGGGGAAAGGCTCTGCTCTCTGTGTACCCTGTCAGTTTTCCTCGCTAGACTGATGAGGATCGAATGCAACCAAAGAGTGAAACTCTTCTGCTTCTACTCAAATGTCTGTTCAAACTTTTTCATCCAAACATCTGGTTCTAAAAGTCTGCAGGGACAGGATGAGGGCAACGATCACAGGTTGTCAGGAGTCAAAAGAGACTCTAAGACATCATCCAGTCCAACCCCACTGCCAGAGCAGGACCATACAATCTAGCTCAGGTCACACAGGAACACAGCCAGACAGGCCTTGAAAGGCTCCAGAGAAGGAGACTCCACAACCTCACTGGGCAGCCTGTGCCAGTGCTCTGGGACCCTTACAATCAAGAAGTTCTCCCATGTGTTCAGGTGGAACCTCCTGTGCTGCGGCTTCCATCCATAGTGGCTTCAAAGTAGAGTAGAGCAGATTCAGATTGGATGTTAGGAACAATTTCTGCACCAGAAGGGTGGTGGAACAGTGGAACAGGATGCCCAGGGAGAGGGTTGTGGCCCCATCCCTGCAGATACTCAGGCTGAAAAGGGCTCTGGGCAACCTGCTGTAGTTGAGGGTGTCCCTGCTGACTGCAGAGGGGGTTTGACTAGAAGAGCTTTGGAGGTCCTTTTCTATGCAGACCATTTTATGTTAGTTTCAACAGCTTCTGTTGAAGGCAAAGGCTAACACCACCATCATTTTGCTCACCTCATAGCAAAATTTACACAAATAATGATTTTATATCAACTTGTGAGGAATCCACCAGTCAGACTGCCTGTCTGTAGCATACATCATTGGCAGTTTTACTTTCAGGTTACAATTTTCAATCGAAGTTGTATGGATGCTTTGAATATTTCACAGAATTGTCAGGGTTGGAAGGGACCCCAGGGATCATCCAGTTCCAACACCCCTACTGTGGGCAGGGACACCTCACACTACATCAGATTGTGCAGAGCCACATCCAGCCTGACCTTAAAAACTTCCAGGGATGAGGTTTCCATCACCTCCATGGGCAACCTGTGCCAGTGTCTCACCACTCTCATGCTGAAGAACTTCTTCCTAACGTCTACTTTCAATTTCCCCTCCTCTAGCTTGGATCCATTCTCCCCAGTTCTATTACTACCTGACATCCCAAAAAGACCCTCAGCAGGTTTTTTTTGTAGCCCACTCCAGATATGGAAGGCCACAATAAGGTCTTCTCAGAGCCTTCTCCTCTCCAGACTGAACATCCCCAACTCTCTTAGCCTGTCCTCACAGGAGAGGAGCTTCAGCCCTCTGAGCATCCTCATGGCCCTCTCTGGACATATTTGTAGGCACCTGGAAAAAATCATCACTCAGGAATAAATAGAGCCTGATATTCTATGAAAACAATCCAAGGTGTTTGTGGATCAGCCCAGGAAGGAGGCAGACAGTCATTTACCAGGCATGTACTGTTCAACTCCACTACCGTCTCTCCACATTGCTTTTCTTCCCCAGTGACACACTCCTCATCATGGACAAGTCAATTCCCAATAGCAAATCCTCTTCTTCAGAAGCTCCTGGTCTGCTTTAACACGAGGAATTCAGTTTCTCTCTGGCAGCCCTGTTTGATTTGCTGAGTGCCTGCAATGCTTTCTCTATCACCAAGAGAAAAATGAACTTCCCTGTTTTGACATAATACCTGCTGTGGGCTAAAATTAAATGAGTTAACTCTAAGCTTTCCCATTTCAAGGTCAAGCATGAAAATGCTGTTCTTCCTGCACTGTCAATAACACTTTAAATCCCTCCAAATTTTTAGGGTAGATTTTTCAATTCCACATCCAAATGAAATGGAAAAAAGAAAAAGGAAAGGGGAAAAAAGAAAAATGAAAGGGGAAAAAAGAAAAAGGAAAGGGGAAAAAAAAGAGGGGGAGGAGGGGTGTGAAAAAGAAAAAACAAGAAAAAGGAAAGGAAGGGAAAAAGGGCAAGGGAGGAAAAATAAGAAAGTGAAGGAGAAAAATGCAAGGGAGGGGAAAAAAAAAAGGGATTTAAAAAAAGAATTGGAGAGAGAAAAGGAAAGAGAGGGGGGGAAAAAAGGCAAAAAAAGGCAAGGGAGACAAAAAGAAGAAAGGGTGGAAGAAAAGGCAAGGAAGGAAAAGAGAAGAAATGGAGGGGAAAAAAGACAAAGGAGGGAAAAAATGGTAAGGGAGGGGGAAAATCACAGAATCATAGAATCAACCAGGTTGGAAGAGACCTCCAAGATCATCCGGACCAACCTGGCACCCAGCCCTATCCAGTCAACTAGACCATGGCACTAAGTGCCTCATCCAGGTGACTCCACCACCTCCCTGGGCAGCCCATTCCAATGCCAATCACTCTCTCTGACAACAACTTCCTCCTAATATCTAGCCTAGACCTCCCCTGGCACAACTTGAGGCTATGTCCCCCTTGTTCTGTTGCTGGGTGCCTGACAGAAGAGAACAAGCCTGGTTTAAGGCCAGGCTGGATGAAGCTCTGGAGAGCCTGATTTAGTGTGAGGTGTCCCTGCCATGGCATGGGGTTTGGAACTGGATAATCCTTGTAGTCCCTTCCAATTGTGACTGATTCTGTGATTCCATTTGTTCTGGTCCTCAAAACTGTGGCATGAAGACCCCTGCCAAAGACTTTGAGGAGCCTCCTATATCAGGATGAAGTACTTCAGTGAACAACTGTTTATGGTAAATACAGGCACATCTCTAAGATATTGAGAGGGGGAAAAAAGATAAAGTCCTTAGTGTAGCTCTCTGCACACACTACACTGTGGGCCCTTGCCCCAGTACAATAAACTTCCCAGCCTGCAGAAAAACGGATGTGAGTTATCCCTGTGCTTCCTACTTTTCCAAAGCTATCCAAAGCACTCAGTCTGGATGTGGTAGGAGAAGTAGAAAGCATTTCATATGTTCTAAAAAGACATGTGGCAAAGCCAGAGATGTTCAAAACCTGTCTGGGTGCATTCCTGTGTGACCTGCCCTAGATGATCCTGCTCAGGCAGGGGGGCTGGACTGGATGAGCTTTCCAGGTCCTTTCCAACCCCTAACATAGAATCGTAGAATATCGGGGGCTGGAAGGGACCTCAAAAGAACATCTGGTCCAAAACATTCCCTGATTCTGCAAAAGCCATATGGCTTTAGATGGACATTTGTAGGCTGGAGCTGTCCAAAGTGTGTCTGGGGCACAGGGGAGTTCACTTTTTACTTAGACCAGGCTTGGTTTAGTAAATATTTGCTATCAAGGATGAAGGTAAAGTGCTCTTACAGCCCCCCTTGTGGCTGTTCATTTAAGGACACCAAGAGTGGCAGGTGTTTACTGATGGAAAAAGTGGGTCTGGGCACCAGCAAGAACGAAGTACTTCATTAACTAGAAACTATTTTAAAGCTAATTGTCCAACACAGGACAATTAGGATCACAGGACAATTTTCATCCATGGAAAAATAACCTCAGTGGCCAGTTGTCACAGGCACAGCTCATGTGCTTAAGCCATGTGTGCTACACCTCCCAGGCACAGTCAGTATCTCTGGAAGACTTCTGCATTTAACAAATGGCCCATCTCAGCCACTGCTAACAGATTCAATTTTCTTCTGAGGTTCTGCCTCTGGGACTTTTTAATTTTCCAGGATGTGGGTTTTGTCTTTCAGCATGCTATCACTCACCACCAGGAGCTGCAGCCCATATCTTGGTGTGCAATAAACCTGTAGGGCTGAAGAGGAAAAGCGTACAGCCCTCTGTGACATTTCATTCCATCAGCTCTGCCAGCTCTTTAAGTATCCTGGGTACTTAGCTGGGTTTCATTGAGTCTTTCCAGCTCATTAAGGGTCTGTGACTCCCTCATAATCCAGGGATCTGTGCTAGGAAAGCTCTACTTTCTTCAGTTCTCTGCCAGGTGTGGAGAGGAGGAGGCTCCCAGGTGACCTTCTTGTGGCCTTTCAGTATCTTAAGAGGACCTACAAGACTCTGGCAGGGTAGGGTGTCCCTGCCCATGGCAGGGGGGTTGGAACTAGATGATCCTTGTGGTCCCTTCCAACCCTGACTGATTCTATGGTTCTAAGAAAGCTGGAGAGAGACATTTGAGGCTGTCAGGTAGTGATAGGACTGGAGGGAATGGAACAAAGCTAGAAATGGGTAGATTCAGACTGGAGGTTAGGAAGAAGTTGTTCAGTATGAGGGTGGTGAGACTCTGGCATGGGTTGCCCAGGGAGGTAGTGGAAACCTCATGCCTGGAGGTGTTTAAGGCTAGGCCAGATGAGACTCTGGACAGCCTAGTGTGAGACGTCTCTGCCTATGGCAGGGGGCTTGAAACTGGATGATCCTCGTGGTCCTTTCCAACCCTGACTGATTCTATGATTCTAAGAGTCTGCAGCATCTTTCTCAGCTTTTCACATCATTTCTCTGCCCTTTTAAAGTCACTTTTGATTCTGGTCTAGAAGCACTTCCTCCCACTTCCCCCTTACACAGAGAGATCTTTTCTATCAGTGGTAGGTTGAAAAAGACTTAACTGGAGGAAGAAAATGGTTTCTGAAAGGTCTGTGTTATCAGCCTATTTATTTGCTGCCAGCCTCCTTAGTAGCCTGGCTGCCAGGAGAGTTACCTGCTGGCAGTCCCATGTTGTTCTTACTGTCTCTTTCATCAGTGCCTCTTTCAACATCTTCAGAGTGTGAGATTACTTCCCCATTGGAAATCTCTGATCCCTACTGGTGTAGACTGATCTCCACCAGCCAGCTCACTGGCAGGTCTTGAGTCATGCCAGCAATTCTTTAATAGCCATTTCTTCTTGTTTATGCTCAAAGTAGATACCTCCAAAGCTGTGCTATTTTGTTTCATTGATGTTAATTGATTCTCCCAGGCTCCTGTGGTGTATTCAAGAAAGCAGAGTGCCAATTTTGCCTCTCAGAATGACAGAAACATGCAGATTGGCAAAGCCCCTCAGCATCACCAAGTCCAACCTAGAACCCTACTCTACAAGATTCACCCTAAGCCATATCCCTAAGCACCACATCCAAACCTCCTTTAAACACACCCAGGGTGGGTGATTCCACCACCTCTCTGGGCAGCTCACTCCAGTCCCTGAACACTCTTTCCAGGAAAAAACCTTTTCCTCATATCCAATCTAAACCTCCCCAGTCTCAGCTTGAGGCCATTCCCCCTTGTTCTGTCTCCAGTTACCTGTGAGAAGAGCCCAGCAGCAGCCTCTCCACAATGTCCCTTTATGTAGCTGTAGACAGCAATGAGGTCTCCCCTCAGCCTTCTCTTCCTCACACTCACCATCCCCAGCTCCCTCAGTCACTCCTCATCAGATTTATTCTCCAGGTCCTTCCCCAGCTGCTTTGTCCTCCTCTGGACTCACTTCAGCACCTTCACATCTCTCTCGTATTGCAGTGCCCTGCTCTCACTTGCAGGGGGCAAGGAATTAAACCACCCTGCACCCACCAAAAGTCTTAATTCACACAGCAGTAACAAATTAATGCTGCTTGCTGCAGTGCAACCAATCTTCCTGACTTGGAAGGTGGTGAATTCCCATTGGATTGGCTAGGGCTGGGTGATAGGTTGGACTGGATGATCTTGGAAGTCTCTTCCAACCTGGATAATTCTACGATTCTTCAGAAACAAATCCAGCTGCATTGGGAATGCACTGAGGGCATTCATCATAGAATCATAGAATGGTTTAGGTCAGAAGGGACTTCAAAGATCATCCAGTTCCAACCCCATGCCATAGGCAGGGACACCTCCCACCAGAAGAGGTCACTCAAGGCCTCATCCTTTATCTTTCATCATTTTTGGCTTTCAGTAGTGATAAATCTTTGGCAGAAGCTGCTGTGGAAGCCACATGGCTGCTGGCTCTAGGGGGCTATTCGAGGCTTAGAGATGTCTCCAGACACAGCGGCTTGGATCATTCTGTCTTCTGTTTCACTGTTTCAGACAGCTCTGGATTGCCATCAGAAATCTTTTTCACTGGTACAGATAAGGAACAAATTGTATTTGGAAAAAGCAAAGCAATGAAGAGTAAGGTTTATATTTTTTTCTTCTCACATTTTGCACAAAAGCTGAACAGAACCAGATTTGTTTTCTTACAGATGAAACCAATTTTGATGAAACTTTTTTTTTTTTCCCTGGTTTTCCACACCCAGGATGGGGTTTATAGGAAAGATAAAAAGGGGAAAAAAGTGAAACAATCTGAGCCCAAAAAATCCAGGATTATCCTGGTCAAACATGATGCAACTGTTAATACACATAGACGAATCTAAACAGGAGCAAAACACCCACAGGATCACAGGATGTTAGGGGTTGGAAGGCTGATGAGGATCGAATGCAACCAAAGAGTGAAACTCTTCTGCTTCTACTCAAATGTCTGTTCAAACTTTTTCATCCAAACATCTGGTTCTAAAAGTTTGCAGGGACAGGATAAGGGCAATGATCACAGGTTGTCAGGAGTCAAAAGAGACCCAAAGAGATCATCCAGTCCAACCCCACTGCCAGAGCAGGACCATACAATCTAGCTCAGGTCACACATCCAGACAGGGATGGAAAGTCTCCAGAGAAGAAAACTCCACAACCTCTTTGGGCAGCCTGTTCCAGTGCTCTGTGACCCTTACAGTCAAGGAGTTCTTCCCCATCTTGAGGTGGAATTTCCTGTGTTGTACTTTCCCTTCGTTGCCCCTTGTCCTGTCAAGGGGTGCAACTGAGAAGAGTTTGTTCCCTTCCTCTTGACCTCCAGCCCTCAGATGTTTATAAAAATTGATTAGATCCTCTCTAATTCTTCTCTTCTCCAGCCCAAACAGCCCCAGGTCCCTCTGCCTCTCCTCACAGGGCAGTGCTCCAGCCCCTTCAGCATCCTTGTAGCCCTATGTTGGCTTTTGTATTGGGTGTGTAAGGTCTCACTTCAGACTGTTGTGTCCTGAGCTACCCTTTCTCTGTGGCTCGCCTAGCTGCCCTCATCTCCAAACTGGGAGTTTAAGCGAAGATCCCTGCTTGGTTCTGTGTTCTTTGAACAGTGAAGATGAATTGGAGGCTTCCCAATGCCTGCTTTAGGATGCTGTATCCTCTTTCTGGAAGGTGATGAGCTCCTGTCCTTCAGCAGAAAAATGCAGAGAGCATTTATGATCAGAACAAATGCAGAGAACGTTTTGGAGCAGAACAGATCATGACTTCTGCAGAGATCAGAGCTCAAAGCTTGCTTGTGTGATGAACCATTTTCATTTAATCAGAGTGCTGGCCATGGCAGGTGGTACTGTGCACTAGGGCTGAAGTCTGCTCTGGCATGTTAAGTAATAGATGGGGAAGGTAAGTAAATGTTGTTAGTTAGTAGCTGATGACTGAGAGCTGCTACAGTCCAAGCAGGTTTGTGTGCAATGAGCTGTGAGCCGGTAAACGCCTGGGGAGAATACAGTGGCACCAATACTGTGAGCTGCTTCAGGTCTCTCCTCTCTAGTGTCAGAGGGTGTGACGATTTGAGTGTTACTTACCCCCCCACACACTTATCAAAATCACCCAGACTAGACTCAGCTGAGCTGGAAATTAGAATGGAGCTTTGTATTTACAGCTTAGCACAATAGACAAGCAGGTACTTAAAATGTCTACAGCTATAGACAGAAATAGACAAGGTAAAAGGTAATACAGAAACTCAACAGCCCTTCCAGAAACCAGAGTCCCTGGGAGGGGCTCCCAACCACCCTTCCACCTCCTTTCCACTCCTCTACCTTACCCTAGACTTTGTCTGACGTTCAAGGTGAGTCTGGAGGATCAGCCAGGTGGGTTAGGAAGCAGATGGATTAGTTACACCGACAGCAGGTTAGAGAGAGAAGGGAGGCAGCCAGAACCAGAGAGCAACTCTGTTATCTATGTGTTCTTGTTTTCATTCATCTCAGCAAGCCTATGAGTGAAGTAGACATCAGCACTGTTTCCTTTTCCCAGCCTATAATCTAATTCCTCTCACTAAAATATCCCAGCTAGCTTCAGACTAGCACAGGGGACTACTCTGTGTAATACAATACCATGTTTGTTTGGTCTAAGTGTCTTCCTAATACCTCGAAGCTCACTGGGTGGGGTGAGATTTAGATTCAGAATTCTACCCTGTAGCTGCCGTTGTGGGGGATTTTTCTGGTTGGGTTTGTGTGAGTATCTGAGGGGTGGGTGTCAAGTGGCTGGGGCCAAGTTCTTTTTGGTGCTCAGCAGCAATAAGACAAGGAGCAGCAGCTACAAACTGGAACAGAGAAGGTTTCAGCTCAACAGGAGGAGAAACCTCTTTAGAGTGAGGGTGACAGAGCCCTGGAACAGGCTGCCCAGAGAGGTTGTGGACTCTCCTCCTCTGGAGACTTCCAAAACCTACCTGGATGTGTTCCTGACAAACTAGCCTGCATGGCAGGAAATTTGGACTGGATGATCTCTGGAGGTCCCATCCAACCTCTAAAGTTCTGTGATTCTGTGGCTTTGTTGAGGGGTTTGGCTTTTTTGGTTTTTCACTCCTGTTTTTTTACTGTTGCTTTGCCATTGCACTTTTTACTGTACTAGGATGGGGAGCAACAGTGAGAGCTAAGCCATTCATCAGCCTCCACTCAGCCTGGGCATTCTGTAGCTTAAAAACCTGCAAAAATTGACTGCAAGAGCCATGATGGACACAGCCATAGCTGGACACAGTGCAGGCAGAGCTTTATAAACAGTTTCAGGTCCAGAGGAGGGCAACGAAGCTGGGAAAAGGCCTGGAGAATGTCTGATGAGAAGCAACTGAGGGAGCTGGGGATGGTTAGTGTGAGGAAGAGGAGGCTGAGGAGAGACCTCATTGCTGTCTACAGCTGTCTGAAGGGACATTGTGGAGAGGCTGCTGCTGGGCTCTTCTCACAGGTAGTTGGAGACAGAACAAGGGGGAATGGCCTCAAGCTGAGACTGGGGAGGTTTAGATTGGATATGAGGAAAAAGTTTTTCCTGGAGAGAGTGTTCAGGGACTGGAATGAGCTGCCCAGGGAGGTGGTGGAGTCACCCACCCTGGATGTGTTTAAAGGTGGTTTGGATGTGGTGCTTAGGGTGAATCCTGTAGAGTAGGGTTCTAGGTTGGACTTGGTGATGCTGAGGGGCTTTGCCAACCTGAATGTTTCTGTCATTCTGTGATTGCCACTGCTTCTTAAAGGCAGGTACAGACTGTCCCTTGTCCTTGTGGGAGCACTCTGTTGTCCTTTGAGGGATCCCTTCTCTCTAGGAGTGTGCCCAGTGTTTGGCAGTGTATGTGAGGGTGTCCTTGACAGAGGCCACTTGGTCTCAGTCGGGTGTATAAATCCCTGCTCTTCAGCTGCCGTACTCAGGGCTGTGTGACTTTCTTGGCTGTACCAGCTGATGTAATAAAAGTTACTGCATTCCATTACAAATTGTGCTTGCCTTTAGTGTAAGGACATTTGAAGAGGAAAAGAATAAAAGAGCCAGTTGGCTCTCGACACCTTTAATTAACACACATCTTCAGGCACTGCACCAGGAAACCCAGCCCCCCCCGCTTTCTGCACTCTTGCTACTCCTATTTGGCTAGAAATTACCATAATTAGCTCCAGATTTCAAAATATCAACATGTGGAAGTGTTTGTGTACCCTCTAAATGAGTGTTGCTGGAAGAACTCACAGCCGTTATGAGATGCTGAGATAATTCCTGTTCGTGAGGCGAAGGAAGGGAAAAGAAATGGAAAATTGAATCTGCAAATCTATCTTAAATGGGGAAAACCTGAAAGCAAAATGAAACTATGGCACTGGAACACACAATTCAGCTTGATGGGGATAGCCTTATTGCATTAAAAACCAAGCTGAGGTGTTACTCATTATTAGGATCATAGAATTATAGAAACACAGAATGTCAGGGGGTGAAAGGGACCTTGAAAGTTCATCCAGTCCAGCGGCAGGAGAACCTCTCTTAACCTACTAACCACAGCCTTTTTTAATCCACCTCAGAATGGCATTGGCCCTTCTGGCCATAAGAGCACACTGCTGGCTCATGGCCATCCTTCCATCCACCAGGACTCCCAAGTCCTTCTGCCCGTCACTGCTCTTCAGCAGGTCAGTCCCCAACCTATACTGATCCCTGGGGTTGTTCTTTCCCAGGTGCCAGACTCTACACTTGCCCCTGCTGAATTTCATTCAATTTCTTGCTGTCCAACTCTTGGCCTGTCCAAGTCTCTCTGAATGGCAGCACAGCCTTCTGGTGTGGCAGCCACTCCAACCAGTTTGGTGCCACCACCAAACTTGTTGACAGTGCACTCTGTGTCCTCAGCCAGGTCACTGATAAATATATTGAACAGAACTGGTCCCAGTACTGACCCCTGTGGTATCCCATTCATCTCAGGCCTCCAATTAGACTCCATCCCATTGACCACAGCTCTCTGGCTTCTTTCCTTCAACTGGTTCCCAATCCACCTCACTACCATTATTACATATGTTATTATGGTAGAATTGAGTGCATCTTAACTTAGGTGCAAGCACAGTAATGAAGCTGAGAAACTGGCCAAGTCTGAAGGCTTGCTGTGCTCACTTTGGTGGAGAGATGTATTTTGATAGCAGCTGTAACCTTAAATATGAAGAATCAATATGTAGTTGAATGGTGCAATGGCAGGGGGAGCAGGCAAAGATCCCAATCCTCTGCAAAGAGTCACAGGTATCTCAGGATGTCAGGGTTTAGAAGGGACCCAAAGAGATCATTGAGTCCAACTCCAAAGAGAAGGGGGGTTTGGAAGAGACACTAAGAGATCATTGAGTCCAACCCCAAAGAGAAGGGGGTTGGAAGGAACCCAAAGAGATCATTGAGTCCAACCCCAAAGAGAAGGGGGGTTTGGAAGAGACACTAAGAGATCATCGAGTCCAGCCTCAAAGAGAAGGGGGTTGGAAGTGACCCAAAGAGATCGAGTCTCTGAGGCATCAGCCACCTCAGGCTGGTCAGAAAGAGGCTCATGGTTAATGGCTCTAATTTGCTCTGCCTTTTCCTACTTCTTTTCTTCAGCTCTTCCTGGACCCAAGGCTGATCCTTTGATTTCACATCCTACTGGCTTGTCCAAGCTCTTTAGTGCATCTCTCACCTTTCCTAAAACAGTAGGCTCAGGGGCTTGCACAGGAATAATACCATCTGAGGAGAGCTGACAGCATCTTGGACACCAAAATCCTGGAGCCTGGCTGTGGCAGTCAGGACTAATTATAGCAGCTGATGTAATAATAGCTGTTGCATAGTAGTTTTGATTCTAATCAAAAGATTAGCACAGAGAACGGATGAAATGGGAAAAAAATAAAGCAGAGGGAGTGGGCTGAGAGAACACAGAGCTGCCTTCCATCATTGGGCTTAATGGCTAACATATTTTATGAGGAATAAAAGTTAAAGCTGCCTAATGTTATTCATGCTGCTTGTGGCTGAGCATAAGGATCCCTCTGGTGTAAGGCCAAGTATCAGCTAGAGGAGCATACAATCAGCTCTGCTGTTAATGATCTGGCTGAAGGGATTGGAGCAGAAATGGAGAGCTCTGTACCTGTAAGGTAGCAGAGGACAGCTGGATCAGCCAGCACTTGGAAGACACAGTAACACAGCTGAGCTGCAGAAAAAGATCCACTTTGCCTTCCCTTTGCTTTCCCTTTTGGCAAGGTAAAACTCACCACATTGGCATCCTGGGTTTGACTTTGAAAGATAAGAATAGTTTAAAAACTAAGTATCAGACTGACACTGGTCTCTTCTGCCAGGCAACCAGCAACAGAACAAGGGAGCACTGTCTCAAGTTGTGCCAGCAGAGGTCTAGGCTGGACGTTAGGGGGAAGTTCTTCACAGAGAGAGTGATTGGCATTGGAATGGGCTGCCCAGGGAGGTGGTGGAGTTGCTGTTCCTGGAGGTGTTGAAGAAAAGATTGGATGGGGCATTTAGTGTCATGGTCTAGTTGATTGGACAGGGCTGGGTGCTAGGTTGGACTGGATGATCTCGGAGGTCTCTTCCAACTTGGTTGATTCTATGACGCTGACTGTTGCACCAAGCTTTTTATTGTGACTGACAGAGCTCCTTCACCAACACAAGTATCTGAAACCTCTGTCGTGGCATGCAGGCCACTTCAGGTCACTGCAGTGAAGGATGGAAAAGAAATGCTCCATTCCCTCATGGATCTGCTTTCCTTGGCCTGCTTTTGAGCTTTCCTAGTGATTCAGCTGACACTTCCATGAGTTTTCTTCTCATGCTGGTTTTCAGTATTGCCCTACCAGACATTTCCATTTCCTCTCTCACTGAAAAGCTTCTCTTTCCTGTACATGCTGACTAGAATCCAGCAACCTGCCAGTTTAATTCAGAGCAGCACAATGCCAGTCTGAGGCCACCCAGACTCATGGTGTTGTGCCTCAGATGTGAAGCAATTTATCAACTGAGCTGCCACTGGCAGGTCTTTAATTCTCATTAGTCATGTCTCCGCCCAGGATGTCAGTACTTAGGGGAGACTTTGGAGGGAATACAAAGGAATTAGTTTACCTTGTTCAAGTTGTGCCAAAACATGGCTGCAATGCTTGCATGGTATGGAAAAACCTCACTCTCTGTGTCTTTACACTGGGCAATCCTCAACAGAAATTATGGTGGAACTCAAGAGCCACCTGGGTCCAAGCTGCAGGAAGGCTGTGACAGGGGATTAAGTCATCCAATTATCCTGCCAGTGTCAGAGGTAACTAGGAATGCAATCACAGAATAGGAGAGGTTGGAAGGGATCTCCAGAGATCAAATCCAGCCCCCCTGCCAAAGCAGGATCCCCCACAGCAGGCAGCACAGGAAATGCATCCAGGTGGGTTTTGAAAGTCTCCAGAGAAGGAGACTCCACAACCTCTCTGGGCAGCCTATTCCAGTGCTCTGACACCCTCACTGTAAAGAAGTTTCTCCTCATGTTGAGGTGGAACTTTCTGTGTTCTGTCTCCTTACACCTCTTATTCCTTTTCCTATCACTGGGCACCACCAAAAAGAGACCATCACCTTCATCTTTACACCCACCCCTTAGACAGAGATCAAATTGACTCATTTGAAATCCAGGTCACTGCAGATCTCTTGCATCCATGGGCAATAGCATCTAGTCCCCTGTTTTACATTTCTAGGGTAAATAGAGTAGTTCCAGGGCAGAAATTAAGTCATTGTAGGTTTATATCTTTCAGAATGAGTAATAAATGCCCAGCTGATAGGGCACAGGAAGCATTTGGCACTGCAGCCTTACAGCCAAGCCTTTGGCAAGGTGGGCTGCATTCAGGTGGTGGTAGTGGGGAGGCGTTGGCTCCTGAAAGAGTTTGAAGTGCCTTTAATCTCTCTGGCACCTCAGCAAGGAACTCTAAAAATGCCCAGACCTTTGGAAGATCAGCTCTTGGCAGAGCAATTAAAAGAACTCCCTGCCTGGATGCAAGTGTTCTGGGCTGGTGAAAACACTTGCTACAGGTTCTTTTCATTGCATGTTGAGGTGGAACATTCTATGTTGTAATGTTCTGCACCTGGGTTGAAGCAATCCCAAGCACAACCCCAGGCTGGGTGGCCAATGGCTGAGAGCAGGCATGAGGAAAAGGACCTGGGGGTCTGGGGTGATGAAAAGCTCAACATGAGCCAGCAGTGTGAGACCAGTTCCAGTGCTCTGTGAACCGTACAGTCAGGAAGTTCTTCCTCATGTTGAGGTGGAACTTCCTGTGCTGTATTTTCCATCCATTACCCCTTGTCCTGTCACAGGGTGCAACTGAGAAGAGTTTGTTCCCTCCCTCTTGACATCCAGCCCTCAGATATTTATAAGCATTGATTAGATCCCCTCTAAGTCTTCTCTTCCACAGCCCAAACAGCCCCAGGTCCCTCAACCTCTCCTCAAAGGGCAGTGCTCCAGCCCCTTCAGTATCTATTTGGCCCTCCATTGGACTCTCTGTGGTAGATTCCTGTCCCTCCTGAATTGGGGAGCTCAAATCTGAACACAATATTCCAAATGAAGTCTCACCAGGGCAGAGCAGATTGGAAAGAGAACCTCCCTCAATCTGCTGGCAACACTTCTCTTAATGCCCCTCAGGATCCCATTGGCCTTCTTGGCTCCCAGCACATTGCTGTCCCATGGAGAGCTTCTTGTCCACCAGCACTCACAGGTCCTTCTCTACAGAGCTGCTCTCCAGCAGATCAGCTCTCAACATGTACTGGTGCAGTTTATTGTTCCTTCCAAGCTTCCCACGGCCAATCCAGGTAACTCTTGTACAAAGCAAGTGGTGGCATCTCTGCAAGCCTTGCTCCCAACTTGAGCACCAACACAATGAAAGCTGGAAAGTGAAAATGCAGCTGTTTAAAACTCTTGCAGCAGAGATGCTTGGTGGAATGTGAAAATTGAACAAGTTATGGGAAGAATGAAAATCCATACTAACCAATTCTTCAGGAGTGATGTAAACCTTTTCCACAGGGTTTGACATGGAAAGTTACTCTGAATGCAGGGGGGAAATACTGTTCTTCTAGCCTTGTTAAACACATTAAGTTTCAGGGTAGGAAAATGCAGCCCAAACACTTCTAGGATGTTAAAGACAGCTATGCTAACAGGATTTTTTGGAGACTAGGGGTTTGTATGCCATTATCAACAGGCACTGTTCTGCATGCATCAAGAAAGAACTGAGTGTTTTAAGGGGTGAGGTTTAGCCTGGATAATCCTGTTCAAACTTCCTTTGAAGTTTTGTTGTTCAATTCACACCCATCAGTTCGAGAAAACTTCAGGTTTTTAGCATCCATACAAAGTGAAACAGTCCTTAGAAAAATGAAAGACACAAAGCTTGTTTGCAGCTCTGCAGCTAATCTCCTTAACCAACAGATAGCTCAGAAAAGCTGATTTCTTCAGTGGTTTGCTGGCTTTAATGAGTTTTCCTTGTGACGAGAGTCTCTCTGTTGCTGTAGATGCTGCAAAGGCTCAGCAGACAACCTAAAAATCATTGTCCAGTTGGGAAAACTGCTGGACAGCAGCCCTGAGGAAAAGGACCTAGGAGTCTGGGGTGATGAAAAGCTCGACATGAGCCTACAGTGTGAGTGCAGCCCAGACAGCAACCGTGAGCTGGGCTGCAGCAAGAGCAGCATGGCCAGCAGGGCAAGGGAGGGGATTCTGCCCCTTTACTCTGCACTCCTCAGACCCGACACGGAGTTCTGTGTGCAGTTCTGGAGTCCCCAACATAAGCAGGACATGGAACTGTTGGAGCCAGTCCAGAGGAGGCCACAGAGATGCTGAGAGGGCTGCAGCAGCTCTATGAGGACAGGCTGAGAGAGTTTGGGCTCTGCAGCCTGGAGAAGAGAAGGTTTTTTAGGAGACCTTGGAATGGCTCTTCCAGTATCTGAAGGGGGCTACAGGAGGGTTGGGGAGGGACTACTGACAGTGTCTTGTGATGACAGGACGAGGAGGAATGGGTTTAAGGTGGCAGAGGGGAGATTGAAATTGGATGTTAGGAAGTTTTTTTCCAGTGAGGATGGTGAGACACTGGCACAGGTTGCCCAGGGAGGTTGTGGAGCACATTCTGTGATTCTGCACTCCACAACCTCCCTGGAGGTGTTTAAGGCCAGGTTGGATGAGGCCTTGAGCAACCTGTTCTAGTGGGAGGTGTCCCTGCCTATGGGAGGGGGTTGTAACTGGATGATCTTGGAGGTCCCTTCCAACCTAAACCATTCTATGATTCTGAGGCACTTAGTGCCATGGTCTGGTTGACTGGATAGGGCTGGGTGCTAGGTTGGACTGGATGATCTTGGAGGTCTTTTCTAACCTAGTTGATTCTATTGTAGTTCTATTGATTTGAAGTTGTTGCACAAATGGCTCAAGGGCATAGACAAGGAGACAAATGAGCACAGATATCCAAGCACTTTGCCTCCTTCTCTTGGGATAAAGAATCCTTCCCATCTTGAAATAAAAATGAATTGTTTGCACCCAAGAAATTCATACCCAGACAAGTTTTGGTCAATATTTTTTCCTATTGTTTTGGGTTTGTTTTTTTTTTTGCTGTTGTTCTATTTTTATCTAAGCTATTTTACCCTCCCACATTCTTCTCCATTTTATCCTCAAAATCTTTTTTCACCCATCCTTTTCCACAATGCCAAATCCTCTTATTTAGCTTTCAGCCAAGCACTTTGCTGTTGCCTCTCACCCATTTCTCTAGTTAAAACACTAAATTTTCATTTCTCTGTGAATTAAGATAGATTGTATGGTCCGGCTCTGGCAGGAGAGTTGGACTCAATGTCTTTGGGTACCTTCCAACCCCTGGCATCCTGGGATCCTGAGAACTCTTCTATTATCCCAGTTCTCCTGAACTCTTCTATTACCCAGGTTCTTCAACTGCTGTTCCCATCTTCCCTTCTTCCACACCAGCTCTTCTCTAAATCCAGTATTAATTTTTTTCTCCATCTCTGGTATTTATCACTGGAGCTCCAAATGGACAAGCTTTAATTGCACCTGCTGCTGCCTTCCTCAATTACACTTCATTTTCAGTGTGAAGAGGAAAGATGCCAAGTTTGATGGCAATTGATGTTAGCTGCTAATTTGAAACTGTCAGTACAGCACCACAAGTTGGTGTAGAGGTACCCCTGGGAAAATCTTTGCCTGCTTACCTCTCGAAGACAAGAGATGACAAACAATAATGAAGTGTATACTGTTGTCAACAGCAGGCATGGAAGATCATCTCTTAATTACTTCCTTCTAGCACCTTCTGGAAAGCAATTTCTTTTTTTGCTAGACAAAACAGCTAATCCTAACTGGCTGGATGGAAGCAACATCATCATCATTTACAAGAGGGACATGGATGCGCTGGAAGGTGTTCAGAGAAGGGCCACGAGGATGAGCAGAGGGCTGGAGTTGCTCTGCTGTAAAGAAAGACTGAGGGAGTTGGGGCTGTTCAGTCTGGAGAGGAGAAGGCTCCCAAGTGACCTTATCATGGCCTTCCAGTATCTTAAGGGGGCTACAGGAAAAATGAGGAAGGACCTTTTAGGCTGTCAGGTAGTGATAGGACTTGGGGAATGGAACAAAGCTAGAAATGGGTGGCTTCAGACTGGAGTTCTTCAGCATGAGGGTGCAGAGAGCCTGGAAGGGGTTGCCCAGGGAGGTGGTGGAAGCCTCATCCCTGGAGGTGTTTAAGGCCAGGCTGGATGAGGCTGTGGCCAGCCTAATGTAGTGTGAGGTGTCCCTGCCCATGGCAGGGGGCTTGGAACTGGATGATCCTTGTGGTCCTTTCTAACTCTGATTGATGCTATGATTTGATGGTTCTATGGTTCTATGATTTTATATCTGTACAGAAAGACCCTGATTAGAAAGTGTAACATTCAGATCTCAACAAGTGAAGGACAACCAGGCTGGTGAGGGAGGTGGAGTACAAGGATGTGGCAGGTACAAATTACCACCCAACAATCAACAAGAGCAGGGTCCTGACTGACCTCTAACAGCCCAATATCTGTGAGGAGAGGCTGAGGGAGGTGGAGGTGTTCAGCCTGGATGTGATGGTTTGGGGAGTTACACCGCCCCCCCCTTCCCCCTCCCCCCCCTTAGGTTTAGATTGGACATTAGGAAAAAGTTTTTCACTGAGAGAGTGATTGGGGACTGGAATGACCTACCCAGGGAGGTGGTGGAGTCACCCACCCTGCATGCTTTTAAGGGCCATTTGGATGTGATGTTTGTGGATATGGTTTAAGGTGAACCTTGTGGAGTAGGGTTCTAGGTTGGACTTAGTGATGCTGAGGGGCTTTGTCAATCTGGATGCTTCTGTGTGATTCTGTGAGTCTGTGTGATTGTTTTGGACTTACCTGCCCCCCACTCCACTTAAGAAGATCACCCAGACTAGACNTGTGATGGTTTGGGAGTTACACCACCCCCCCCTTCCCCCTCCCCCCCCTTAGGTTTAGATTGGACATTAGGAAAAAGTTTTTCACTGAGAGAGTGATTGGGGACTGGAATGACCTACCCAGGGAGGTGGTGGAGTCACCCACCCTGCATGCTTTTAAGGGCCATTTGGATGTGATGTTTGTGGATATGGTTTAAGGTGAACCTTGTGGAGTAGGGTTCTAGGTTGGACTTAGTGATGCTGAGGGGCTTTGTCAATCTGGATGCTTCTGTGTGATTCTGTGAGTCTGTGTGATTGTTTTGGACTTACTTGCCCCCCCCTCCACTTAAGAAGATCACCCAGACTAGACTCAGCCAGCTGGAAGTTAAGGAATGCAGCTATATTTGCATATATTTTGTGCAGCATAGCACAATTTACTAGCATATGTATACACAATCTATACAGTTACACAGAAGTTAAAAGTAATACAGAAACACAATACTCCTCTCAGAACAATCAGATTGCCTGGAGGGTTCCCAACCCAAACCTCCTCCCATCAGAAATAACCAGATCAACCCACATATATCTCACATGATAAATCTGGAGATTTGAGGTGAGATGGCAAAAAGACAACAGGGAGGGTAGAGTTAAAAGGCTTAGGTCAGATTAAAGAGTTAAGGCAGAGGCAACCACAAAGACTGGACCACCAGAAACAAGGAGTGTGACTAAGAGGAGAGAAGTGAGTATCTTATCTATATTTTGTTGCATTTCTCAGCAGAAAAAGGAGTGATATAGGTTACTGTTGGTTTTCTTCCTTTCCTTCTCACAGCTAAGGATTTAATTTCTCTCAGAAAAATATTCCAATTAGCCTCAAACCAGCACAGTGGAGAAGAGAAGGTTCAGGGCAGACCTCATTGCTCTCTACAGCTACCTGAAGGGAGGTTGTAGCCAGCTGGGGTTGGTCCCTTGTGTAAGCATCCAGGGACAGAACAAGAGGACACAGCCTCAAGCTGTTCCAGGGCAGGTTCGGGCTGGATGTTAGGAAGAAGTTCTTTCCAGCAAGAGTGATTGGCAATGGAATGGGTTGCTCAGGGACATGGTGGAGTCCCCATCCCTGGAGATGTTTAAGAGGAGGCTGGATGACGCATTTAGTGCCATGGTTTAGTTGATTAGAAGGTGTTAGGTGATAGGTTGGGCTCGATGATCCTAGAGGTCTTTTCCAACCTGGTCAATTCTGTGATTCTGTGAATGAAAAGAGTAATGAGATATTTAAAAGCAAAAGGGCAAGATGGTTTTGTGTTCTGTTTTTTTGACCTCTTAATCTGGTCAAAAGGGTGTTTATATTAACTTTCCCTCTAATATTGCCTAAGGTAGACACAAGCTGTGTCAGGAACTACAGGCAGGCAAGGCAAAGAACGGAAAGTCAGGGCAGCTTTCCTTCACTGCAGCCTCTGAGTACAAAGGCAAGCACCAGCTCTGGGAGTTAGTCCAGCAGATAGGGATGTTCAGGTCAGCTAGAGGGGAAAAGCTATAAACACCTGAGTGTACTCAGAGCTGCAACAGAGGTTTCCTTTTCTATCAAAATAATTAGTGGCAGAGCCCCAAACCATCGCAGCGCAGAGTTTTTCATCCTCCTTAATTACTTTCCACAGGGAAGACATTAAAAATCCGAATGGCCCTTATCAGAAGGTTACAAAATGATGGCACAAGAGCCCCAGGCTTGTGTGTGGATTGTTATTCAAACACAGACTGCTTTGGTCTCAAGCCTTTGTCTTTTTTTGCTTTAGGTTGGTTTGTACCTCATTGGCTTCCATCCATGCACAGCCTCAGCATTTGCTGTCTGTGACAGGCAGGTTGTAATGAATTGCCTTGGTACATGAGAACTGAGATTCTCACTTTGTTTAAAGGCAAAGCAGATCAACATTAAAAGAGAGCTGCATCTCAGAGAAAATGAGGCATAGAAATGCATATTGTGAGGAGAGGCAATCAAATGATGCTCTGAAAATCTCGGAGGTGGTTAAGGATGCAGTGGAATTTGGCTTGTTGAATGCTGTTCAAAAGGGAAAGGCTCTTTGTTTGGTGATTCCCAGCCATCCTGAATGTGCTAGTTTGAGCCTAGCTAGCATGTTTTGGTGAGAAGAACTAGATGATAGCCTGAGAAATGAAAACAATGGTGAGGTCTACTTCGCTCACGGTCTTGCTGAGATGTGTAAAGAAGAAAGACAAAACAAAGATTAGGTCACTTTGCTTTGCTCTGCACTTGGTGCTGGGCTGTTCTCTTCTGCTTTTGCCTGCTGGGGAGAGCTGAGGCTGCTGGCTGAACTCCATCTTGCTTTCTAACCTCACCCTCCTTTTGCTTGGCTGCTTCACCTTGCTTTTTAACCCTCTTGGCCGAACCTCCATTCTTCCTTAGGACTGGGGTAAGGTTGAGAGGGGTTAGGGGAAGGTGAGGGGTGGTTGAGAGCCCCTCCTGGGGACTCAGGTTTCTGGGAGGGGAGTTGTGTCTGTATTACCTTTTTACCTTGTATATTTCTGTCTATAACTGTATATACTGTAAATATCTGCTTGTAAATTGTGCCAGCTGTAAATATAAGCTTCATTCAAATTTCCAGAGCCGACTGAGTCTAGTCTGGGTGATTTCTAAAGTTGGGGGGGGTGGGGGATACCCAAACCATCACACTGTAAAGCACAGTTTGCTGCATAATGACAAAGGGCAAGCAAATGCATTAATTAGGTACTGGAATGGCTTTGCAGCCTGAGTCAGAGCAGGTTGGAAGGGAAAGCTTCCAAATGCAATTAAAACACCAAAGTTACTTAGAGTGAGTTTATAGCTTTCCAGAGCCAAGTAGCTAAGGGACAGCAGGGATGGGATATGATTAAACTTTACTGTGTTGCATCTAAATTGGGGAACTGTGGCTGTCTGAAGCAGAAGAGGACAATGAAGAGGGCTGGTTGGTAAGATGCTTGTGGCTTGGACAGATTGATATGGGTCAAGAACTTGCTGGAAGGCTAGGCCCAGAGAGTGGTGGTGAATGGTGCCACATCCAGTTGGCAGCTGTCACTAGTGGTGTGCCCCAGGAGTCAGTGCTGGGCCTGATCCTATTCAATATCTTTATTCATGATCTGGACCAGAGGATTTAGTCCAGCATCAGTAAGTTTGCAGGTGACACCAAGTTAGGAGCAGGTATTGATCTGCTGGAGGGTAGGAGAGCCCTGCAGCAGGACCTTGACAGGCTGGATGGGTGGACAGAGGCCAATGGGATGAGGTTTAACAAGGTTAAGTGCAGGGTTCTGCACTTTGGCCACAACGACCCCAAGCAGTACTACAGGCTGGGAATAGAGTGGCTGAGAGCAGCCAGGCAGAGAGGGACCTCGGGGTACTGGTAGACAGTAGCTGAAGATGAGGCAGCAGTGTGCCCAGGTGGGCAGGAGAGCCAATGGCATCCTGGCCTGGATCAGGAACAGTGTGGCCAGCAGGACAAGGGAATCTCTCTAGTGGGGAAGCAGTATAATTGACTACAAGAACCTCCTTCCAGTTCTAATTGTTTAATGTTTGTTGCATTACTGGGGGGTTGGACTCTATGATTTCTTTGAGTCCATTCCAGCCCCTGACATCTTGTGATTACTGCTAGTTACTTCTTAAGTATTCTATACTCTGTTTTCCTCTGTGTAATGTTGTTAGCCTCTGAATATACATACACCAGATTATAAAATCCCTCAGCAGACCACTGCTTGTGTCAATTCTGACTTCCATCAGATTTCATCATGTTTAAACACAAGATATGCTGAAAATCTCCTCTGGGGCAATAGTTTAAAACTAGAGCAGGACAGATTTAGGCTGGACCTCAAGCAGAAGTTCTTAACAATGAGGGTAGTGAGGTACTGGAGCAGGTAGCTCAAAGCTGCAGTGGAGGCCTTCAAGGTCAAGTTTGATGGAGCCCTGAGCAATCTGATCTAGGCACATTGGACAAGATAACCCTCAAAGGTCCCTTCCAACCCAATGCATTCTATGATTCTGTGTCAGGAATCAAGCTGTTAATAATCAATGACTGCTGACTGAAACAGAGCTTCCTCCTTGTCTTGGTCCTTCTGTGGCTATCTCTCTCAGATTTGCTATCTCTGTTGCTGCTCTGTGAAAGTGCAGACACAGAAGAGAAGTGAACAGTGAAGAAGAATATTGGAAATAAGCAAACATACTCGTTAAAAATATTGCTTTAAAATAAAACACCCTTCTAAACCTGAAGGCAAATTATTTTCCTCTGTCCCTGGCACTGTGTGTTAGTCCAGAACCAACTGCACCTGACTTCTGCCTTCCATTATTACCTGATATTGGAATAACAGCACTGCAGCTCCACCTGACTCTTATTAGCACTAATGAAGGCTGAAACAGTTTTGTTGGTGTTGTTTATTGCTTAATTACAGCATCTCCACAGGTTCCTTTGGAATATAAAATCGTGCATACATCTTGCTGCTTAAAGGGCAGAAACCCAGATGAAGGTAGTGAAACAAGATCTGCAACAAGCAGTGCTGGGAGTCAGAGAAGCAATGGAGGGTTTGCTAACAGCATTATTTTGGGAGTCAGGGAAGCAATGGAGGGTTTGCTAACAGCATATTTTACCTTTGCTTTTGGCCACAAAGATAGATGCTGTGAAGAGGAGCTGGTGCTAGGAAGTCAGCTGCTTTGGGGTTATCACTGAGCTGTGTTTAAGGTAGCGTCTGAAAACAGACAAACAAATCACAGACTCAACCAGGTTGGAAAAGACCTCTGAGATCATTGAGTCCACCCTATGGCCTAACACCTTCTAATCAACTAACCCATGGCACGAAGTGCCTCATCCAGCCTCCTCTTAAACACCTCCAGGGATGGGGACTCCACCACATCCCTGGGCAGCCCAATCCAATTCCAGTCATTCTTGCTGGGAAGAACTTCCTAACATCCACAAGCCATTCCACCTTGATTCCTCTTTAACAGGTGAAATGTTGGCATTTGCCTCTCCTTCACTGTGTTACTCAAAATGTGACATGGTTGTGTCTTCAGTGATGTGGCTGGATGGGAGTGTTTGACAAGATGTTCCCTGCCCAGATCAGAAACCTACAGAAGCTCATGAGAGCCTAAGCTTATGGCTATCTGCATGACAACCTTTGTCCTTGAGAATGTTCAAGTTTGACTTGCAGCCACACTAGCTGGCCCAGTCCTGTTCAATATCTGGCCTGGTCCTGTTCAATATCTTTATTGATGATCTGGATGAGGGAATTGAGTCCAGCATCATTAAGTTTGCAGATGACACCAAGCTAGGAGCAGGTGTTGATCCGTTGGAAGGTAGGAGAGCCCTGCAGAGGGACCTGGACAGGCTGGATGGGTGGGCAGAGGCCAATGGGATGAGATTGAACAAGGCCAAGTGCAGGGTTCTGCACTTCGGCCACAACAACCCCAAGCAATGCTACAGGCTGGGGACAGAGTGGCTGAGGAGCAGCCAGGAGGAAAGGGACCTGGGGGTACTGGTGGATAGTAGGCTGAAGATGAGCCAGCAGTGTGCCCAGGTGGCCAAGAGGGCCAATGGCATCCTGGCCTGTATCAGGAACAGTGTGGCCAGTAGGACGAGGGAGGTTATTCTTCCCCTGTACTCAACACTGGTCAGGCCACACCTTGAGTACTGTGTCCAGTTCTGGGCTCCTCAACTCAAGAGAGATGTTGAGGTGCTGGAACGTGTCCAGAGAAGGGCAACAAAGCTGGTGAGGGGCCTGGAACACAAACCCTGTGAGGAGAGGCTGAGGGAGCTGGGGTTGTTTAGCCTGGAGAAGAGGAGGCTCAGGGCAGACCTCATTGCTGTCTACAACTACCTGAAGGGTGGTTGTAGCCAGGTGGGGGTTGGTCTCTTCTCCCAGGCAACCAGCAACAGGACAAGGGGACACAGCCTCAAGTTGTGCCGAGGGAAGTATAGGCTGGATGTTAGGAGGAAGTTCTTCCCAGAGAGAGTGATTGGCATTGGAATGGGCTGCCCAGGGAGGTGGTGGAGTCACCGTCCCTGGAGGTGTTCAGGAAAAGCCTGGATGAGGCACTTAGTGCCATGGTCTGGTTGACTGGCTAGGGCTGGGTGCTAGGTTGGACTGGATGATCTTGGAGGTCTCTTCCAACCTGATTGATTCTATTCTATTCTAGCACAAGTACCATCAGGTTGTACTTTCTGTGGGGACTACTCATGACCAAACAAAAAAAAATCAAAGCAAACCCAAACCTATTTTAAGTGTTTTCTTCAGGAATGTTTCCATTATCAAAGGCAAAAAATAATAGTTTATGTTTTTTTTCCTCCTTTAGTGAAAATTCCTTCAAACACATCTGGAGATTTAACTTCGAATCATAGAATCAATCAGGGTTGGAAGGGATCACAAGGATCATCCTGTTCCAAATCCCCCTGCCATGGGCAGGGGTACCTCACACTACATCAGGCTTTCTAGAGCCTCAGCCAGCCGGGCCTTAAACACCTCCAGGGATGAGGCTTTCAACACCTCCTTGGGCAATCCCTTTCAGGCTCTTATCACCCTCATGCTGAAGAAGTTCTTCCTAACCTCCAGTCTGAATCTACCCATTTCTAGCTTTGTTCCATTCTCCCCAGACCTATCACTACCTGACAACCTAAAAAGTCCCTCCCCAGCTTTCTTGTAAGCCCCCTTCAGATACTGAAAGGCCACAAGAAGGTCACCTTGATCACTTGTAGGAACTTTAAGATGGTCTGGTTCTGTCAATAGGACTTGATAGAACAAGAGGGAATGGCCTCAAGCTGGCAGTTGGTGGGTTTAGGTTGGATATTAGGAAAACTTTCTTCCCAGCAAGAGTGGTCAGGGACTGGAATGAGCTGCCCAGGGTGGTGGTGGAGTCACCAACCCTGGACGTGTTTAAGGATTGTTTGGATGTAGTGCCTGGAAATATGGTTTAGGGGTGAACCTCATAGGGTAGGATCAATGGTTGGACTTGGTGACTCTGAGGGGCTTTACCAGTCTGAATGCTTTGCAGAATCACAGAATTAATCAGGTTGAAAAAGACCTTTGAGATCATCAAGTCCAACTTATCACCTAACACCTTCTAATTAACTAAACCATGGCACTATGTGATTCTATGGAAGCTCTCCATCCATGATCAGCTCTCTGAAGCAATTCTGAGCAGCAATTTCTTCTCTGCTCCCTCTTTGCTTTATGGGAAGTATTTCAGCATATTTGGTACTTTCTCCTCTGTGTCATTGGTGGAAATGCAGCTTTTATATTACCTTGTGATTCTTCTTTAATATTCATTTCCCTATCATATCTGTTTGCCAAGCTTTTAGCTGAAAGCCAAGGCTGTAGTTGGATGAGGATTAGTATCACTTCTCTTAACAGGAGAGCAAATAAAGATGCAGACAGTGCTGATTTCCCCTAAGGTCAGGGAGAAAAGGAGCATACAGTGGGTACTTAAGAGATAAAAAACCCCCACCAAAACCAAAGAAATGAAATAAAAATCATCACAGCTGGACCTCTGTTGTCCTGTTAAAATTACAAATCTGCCATTCAGCCTCTGTGGCAAAAAAAGGCCACTGATGGAATCACTCACTGAAAGCTGACAGCTGCCCTTTGAGGCTGACCTTTTGTTAGACCAATCCTCCCCAGCTCAGCTCGTAATGCCCATTGCAGAGAGGTTGATGCAGACCAAATAGTCCAGAAAATTAGTATCAGTGAAATAAGCTCCACCAGAAGAAGGAAACATTTTTATAGTTGCTGCTCTTTTTTTTTTTTTTTTTTTAAATGGAAAGGTCAAAATTAGCATTTTTGTTTAGGTCAGAGTGGAGATTCTTGAACCAATTGAGATTTATCCCCCTCTCACCACTACTTTGTGTTGTATGTGGTTTTGGAGATCACAGCTTGATCCTTTTCAAAGAAGGAAAAGCAGAAGGTGTGCCAGGGCAGGTAGAGGCTGGATGTTAGGAGGAAGCTCTTCCCAGAGAGAGTGATTGGCATTGGAATGGGCTGCCCAGGGAGGTAGTGGAGTCACTGTCCCTGGAGGTGTTCAAGAAAAGCCTGGATGAGGCACTTAGTGCCATGGTCTAGTTGATTGGACAGGGCTGGGTGATAGGTTAGACTGGATGATATTGGTGGTCTCTTCCAACCTGATTGATTCTATGATTCTAACATCCAGTCTAACCCTGCCCTGGCACAGTTTGAGGCTGTGTCCTCTTCTTCTGTGCCTGGCAGAAGAGACCAAACCCACCTGGCCACAACCTCCCTTCAGGTAGCTGTAGAGAAGAGTGAGTCTGCGCTGAGCCTCCTCTTCTCCAACCTGAACACCCCCAGCTCCCTCAGCCTCTCTTCATAAGGTTTATGCTCCAGCCCCTTCACTAGCATTGATGCCCTTCTCTGGACACCTTCAAGCACCTCAACATCTTTCTTAAATTGAGGGGCCCACAACTGGACACAGGACCTGAGGAATGGCCTAAGCAGTGCTGAGCACAGGGCAGAAGGACTTCTCTGGTCCTGCTGGCCACACTGTTCCTTATACAGGCTAGGATGCCATTGGCCTTTTTGGCCACCTGGGCACACTGCTGGCTCATGTTCAGCTGCCAACCAATCTCCCCAGGTCTCACTCTGCCTGGCTGCTCTCCAGCCACTCTGTTTCCATCCTGTAGCACTGCATGGGATTGTTGTGGCCAAAGTGCAGAACCTGGCACTCGGACTTGTTCAAATTTCTGGCATGTAAAGACTCTCCATAGCTTCTGGCAGAGGCTACTCCCCAAGCAGCACATTTTTCTCTACAGAACATTAGTTGTAGATGCTCACAGGTTGGGGTTGAAGTCTCTATGCCATGTAAGAAGTCAGCTTGGGGTATCTATTGGGCAGGGATAAGGCTTCATGTCTGTTGTTCCTCTGGCCTGCCCAGGTTGTGTGAACACGCTGTGTGAGCTGCCTCAAGAGACCTCAAACATTTCCCTTCTGGTAGGCTTGAAGGCTCAGGTGGACTGTCCTGTGTACTTACTACATCTGATGTGGGTAATAGCATCTGGTTGAGGAAAGGGCTCAAAATTCCATTGTGGTGACTGCAGACACTCTCTTATTCAAGATTCCCCAGTGAGGCCATTAACTGAAGTTGGAATACAAGAAATAGCTTGATCCAAAGAAGACAAAAATAGAGAAGCCTGCAAGTAGGATTCTGACACTTCCACACATCAACATTTATCCTTCAGGCTATGTCTTTGAAAAACCAGCCTGACATCTCCACAGGAGCTAGAAGAGAAGGGCTGGCAGGGCCATCTGCTTGCCCTTCCATACCAAACTGCAGAAAACCTTCCCACTGGGTCTCTTCTGTCTCTGATTGCTGCTGCTACGAAGGTTGGCTTAGGGCTATGAAGATGCTGAATGGGCTGGAGCACTGCCCTTTGAGGAGAGGCTGAGGGACCTGGGGCTGTTTGGGCTGGGAATGAGGAGACTTAGAGGGGATCTATCAGTGCTTATAGATATTTGAGGTCTGGGGGTTAAGAGTGAGGGGATAAACTCTTCTCAGTTGCACCCCTTGACAGGACAAGGGGCAATGGATGGAAAATACAGCACAGGAGGTTCCACCTCAACATGAGGAGAACAGGCTGCCTAGAGAGGTGGCGGAGTCTCCTTGTCTGGAAACTTTCCAGCCCTGTCTGGATGTGTTTCTGTGTGACCTGAGCTAGATTGTATGGTCCTGTACTGGCAGAGGGGTTGGACTGGATGGTGCAGGACCAGGGCAGTCCTTCTGCCCCTGTTCCCAGCACTGGTTAAGTCACTACTTGAGTGCTGTGTCCAGTTCTAGGGCCCTCAATTTAAGAAAGATGTTGAGGTGCTGGAAGATGTCCAGAGAAGGGCATCAAGGCTGGGGAGGGGGCTGGAGCACAGCCCTGTGAGGAGAGGCTGAGGGAGCTGGGGGTGTGCAGCCTGGAGAAGAGGAGGCTCAGGGCAGAGCTCATTGCTCTCTACAACTACCTGAAGGGAGGTTGTGGCCAGGTGGGGTTGGTCTCTTCTGCCAGGCACCCAGGGACAGAACAAGAGGCCACAACCTCAAGCTGTACCAGGGCAGGTTTAGGCTGAAAGTTATGAAGAACGTTCCAGCAAGAGTGATTGGCATTGGAACAGGCTGCCTGGGAAGGTGGAGGTGTTTAAGAGGAGGCTGGATGAGGCACTTAGCGCCATGGGTTGGTTAACTAGAAGGTGTTAGGTGATAGATTGCACTCGAGGATCTTATAGGCCTTTTTCAACCTGGTTAATTCTGTCATCTCTGGAGGTCCCTTCCCATGATCTAGGGTAGGGTGTCCCTGCCCATGGCAGGGGGGTTGGAACTAGATAATCCTTGTGGTCCCTTCTAACCCTGACCAATTCTGTGATTCCAACCTCTAACATCTTGTGACCCTGTGGCTGGCCATTGGCAGTGGGTCAGTGCTCTGCAGTCCTGACCCAAATATGAATGCAAAGAGGGCACTGAGCTTGTGGTTGGATTGGTGACTTTTAAGTCCTCCTCATAGTAGGTCTGGTGTTTTAAGAGCTGCTACCTGAAAAAAGCCATTCTGCCTGGAAAGTGCTTCCTGGCCACACAGTCCCCTATGAATAAGTAATTCAGGGAATTGCATTATGAAAACACTAGATTTCATGATAGGATGAAATAGGGAACTTAAGTGATAAATTCCTGTGGGTAATGTGTTTTACACGCAGCACTTTAAAGCACAGAACATTACCAGCTGCCTCCTGTGCTCTTGGGAACTGCATAAATAATAACAATCATAGGGATTAGGGGAAAATCAAGCAGGAAAGGTCATGTGTGTCTGGAATTACAAAGTAATACATCAGCCTGCAGAGCAAGACAGTGCTTTAAGGTTGAAAGAATACATTGTTCTGAGCAAATTGCCCTGGAGGAAATGACAAAAATACATCATTTACAAAGAACTGCTGGTATTTATGATCAATGTTGTAGGCAACAGAAATGCAGCACCCTAAGATATTCTAACAATCAGTGGCTGCATCTGGCTTGAGACTGCTGGAGCAAGGATACTCCTACCCAGCCTTCTGCTCTGTAGGTCCTGGGTGTGGATGTTTGCTGTAATATTTCTTCTGTTTATTTAAATTAGGCTTTCTCAGCTCTTTTCTCTATTTCCAAGCCTGATCTAAAGCATTCTAGGGTCAATGGAGGCATTCAGGCAGCATCAGATGTGACCCACTTGAGATGGTTCCTCCTCAGCTGGTGTCTTTTGGGTGTCTGATTCTTGGTGGGGCTTGCTCAGCAAGCCAGATTTGGGAAAGCAGCCTCATTTAAACCAGTAACTGGGTGACTCCACCGCCTCCCTGGGCAGCTCACTCCAGTCCCTGACCAATCTCTCCCTCAAAAACGTTTTCCTAATGCCCAGTCTAAACCTCCCCAGCCTCATTTTGAGGACATTCCCCTTTGTTCTGTCTCCAATTACCTGTGAAAAGAGAGCACAGCAGCTGCTTCACAATGTCCCTTCAGGTAGCTGTAGACAGCAATGAGGTCTCCCCTCAGCCTCCTCTTCCTCACACTAACCATCTCCAGCTCCCTCAGTCACTCCTCATCAGATTTATTCTCCAGGCCCTTCCCCAGCTTTGTTGCACTCCTCTGGACCCCTTCCAGCACCTCCACATCTCTCTTGTATTGCAGTGCCTAAAACTGAGCACAACACTTGAGGTGTAGCCTCACCAGAGCAGAGTCCAAGGGGACAATCACCTCCCTGCTCCTGCTGGACACAGCATTTTTCATCCAAGCCAGGATGCCATTGGCCTTCTTGGCCACCTGGCACACTGCTGGCTCCTATTCATCACTTGTCTATTACAACCCCCAGGTCCCTTTCTGCCAGCAGCTCTCCAGCCACACTGCCCCAAGCCTGTAGCATTGCTTGGGGTTGTTGTGACCCAAGTGCAGGACCTGGCATTTGGCCTTGTTGAAAGTCATTTCAAGTTCAGTGCAGCAAAACTGTTGCTATGTGGATAAAGTAAAGCAGAGCTTTAATGTCTAACCAGTGCTCAGCTTCCAACCTGGCATTATCACACACAGGCACAGGCAGATAAAGCAAATCAGAAGCACTCTGGGGCAATCACCAGAGGAGCAGGGACTTCAAGCAGGATTACTCACTCATTTTATGTAGTTCCTCTACATGACAGCTGAGGTGTATCAGAGGAAAAATGGGATGGGCTTCATGATTAGTAGCTGGTTTGTATTTGTCTTACAGCTAGCAAATTCTTACTTGCAGAGCTCACAGTCCAGTGCTTTTTATCAGTGATGTCTGTGTGTAGTTAGGTGGTAATACAAGTGACATTCTGGAGAGCTGAGATCTGTGGCCACCTCTGAGTAATTTCCTGCATGAATGCCTGGCTGGAATTTATTGCACTCTCATGGCTATTGCTAAGAACTGGCCAGGATCTTCACAAGATTTATCTCCCCATATTAAACACTTGCATGCTAGGCAGTGAGCATTGATTTTGTGATAACATCTCATTTGAGGATGTTCATCATGGTACAAAATATGACACTATGCTTAGCAGAATCACTTTCACCTGTATTTTTCACTGCCTTAGTCTAGTTGATCCTTCTTCTAAATGTTTTGCATTGCTGTTTTGTAGTCCTTGTATACTGAAGAGCACTCAAGTTTGTTTAATCTGCCCAGCATCGAAGGGTGATTAAAAAAGAATCATACTTATTGCAGTCCAAAAAGCCTTATCAATTATTAAACCTTTCTATCTCTCTCTGCTTTACAATGAAATCAACAGAGTTCAAGCTATGCTTGGCTTTGACTTTATTAAACTGGAGACTGTGGTTCTTGTGAAAACAGTTAATAGCTAAGGCAATTTCTTGTGGAGTGGAAGGAGTAGCTACCTAACTTCACTGGCAGTAGCTAATTTCTCTGGGAGTAGCTTTAAATATAGGTTTTCAGACTGTTTTAAAACATTCAAAACACTTAGGAATCATAGAATCAAGCAGGTTGGAAGAGACCTCCAAGCTCATTCAGTCCAACCTAGGAAAGGCAAAGCAGCTGTGGCTCAACACCCCTCACAAACATACTTCTCTGCTCTGTTAGCCCTCTAACTCTTAGTATAATAGAATCATATGACTCAGGGCTGGAAGGTACCACAAGGATTATCTAGTTCCAAACCCCCTGCTATAGGCAGGGACACCTCGCACTAGACCAGGCTGGCCAGAGCCTCAGCCAGCCTGGCCTTAAACACCTCCAGAGGTGAGGCTTCCACCACCTCCCTGGGCAACCCCTTCCAGGCTCTCACCACCTTCATGATGAACAACTTCTTCCTAACATCCAGTCTGAATCTACCCATTTCCAGTTTTGTTCTATTCCCCCAGGTCCTATCACTATCTGACAGCCTAAAAAGTCCCTCCTCAGCTTTCTTGTAGCCCCCTTAAGATACTGAAAGGCCACAATAAGATCACATCAGAGTCTTCTCCTCTCCAGACTGAAACAGCCCCAACTCCGTCAGTCTCTCCTCACAGCAAAGCAGCTCCAGCCCTCTGATCATCTTCATGGCCCTTCTCTGGACACCTTCCAGCACATCCATATCTCTTATGTCCCAGGGGCTCCAGAACTGGATGCAGTACTCCAGGTGGAGTCTCACCAGTGCAGAGTAGGAGGGGAGGATCACGTCCCTCGCCCTGCTGGCCTCTTCTGAAGCTGTTGCTGCTACAAGGGGTTCTTCTCCTCCTCCAAGCCATTCTGCAGCTCTTCTGCATATGTTTGGCTTGTGGTGCTTCATTTCCTCCAGCCTACTGCTCTTTATGCCTCCTGCTCAACAGCTTTCCATTAACTGGATGGCAAGCACTCATATTTGCAACATCAAAGGCATTTCCCAGGGCAGACCTTGAATCTTACGACGAGGTAGTGGCTAATATTAAAATCTCTTTATCAAGCAAAATTCTCAGCACCCTTTGTTTACTGTGCAGATATTCCTCTTGAAGATGCATTTTTGTGTAAGAGATTTAAAGACTGCTCCCTGTCATAGCTGGATACCATCGAAGGGGAGCTGCTCTGAAAAACCCTCCAGGCAGCAGGGGCTTGTATTTAGTGTGGCTAATAACAGAGAAAACTCAGTGTTTGGAGTGATGTGTGATTTCAGCCGCTGAGGTTAGTCTCTGCTGTCCTCTTCAGCAGTGTGTTTTTGCTTGATTGAGATGTCCTACTCCAGCAGGGTCAGAGCTAGCAAAACATGTCTTTATTCCCCCCTGTCTTAAATTCAGCTTTAATTCTGAAAATTTGGTCTATAAGCTTCAGAACAGCTAAAGAAGAGTTTCCAAGATCAAAGAGGCAGTAGCAGATGAAAGGGGAACTAGAGGATGCCTTTAGGGATTAATGAGGAGTCTTGAGGAAAAAGGCACTGAAGATCCAGTCAGAGGCTACCAAACTGTGCAGAAATATCTTCTCTGTCAATAAAAAGGGCAGAATTATATAAAGAAGGTTGATTCCTGTTATTTAGGCAAAATCTGGAATACTGATGATGGTGTGAAGGAGAGAATACATGGGAAGAAAAATGGGGGTTGCCATCACCCCAGAGATGAAAACAGCAATGGCAAAGCTCAGGGAGGGAAGTGAGAGGATTCATTATTTATAGCTCTCTTGAGACAAGATGCAAAATAGTTCATGTTCTTCATGCACCCCTGTGATTTGCAGCAAAGAGAATGAGCTTCCTCTTCTGAGATGTTCAGTTAATGTCTCTGTAAGCAGCCCAGCAGAGCTTCATGCTCATGTGTCTCCCTTCAGTAGGAGAAATAACCACGCTGCAAATAAGTAAGAGTAAATGCTGACCTGGCACTGAATCTTTCCAAACCTTCTGCCTGGATAATGAGCATGTGAAAATGCTAACATGGAGCTTATTGCTTCATTACTTATCACCTGTATTCCTCCTGCTGAATTTAATTAGCTTTCATAGGCTAAGGGAGAGGAGTGACTATCTGCTATCAGATTCTGGGTCATTGCTGTAGCTTTCTGTGACATATAATTAGAGAAACTATCTGCAGGAGTCAGTGGCAATAACCTGTCCTGCATCACTGGACATGTGGACTATAACCTCTGCAGAGGGAGCTGGACTTGATGATCTTTATGGGTCCCTTCCAACTTGAGATATTCTGTGATTCCAGCAACTTTGCCATGTGGCAATTGAGAGCATCCTTTGGCTTGCTGAACACACAGAGTCAATAAATGCTTAGTATAAGCCCAAACTAGCAGGGCCTGTGACCCAGGACAAGGGCTGATGGTTTCAAAGTAAAAAAGGAAAGATTTAGACTGGATAGAAGGAGGAAATTTCTTATGAGGCTGGTGGAACACTGGCCCAGGTTGCCCACAGCAGTGGTAGATGCCCCATTCCTGAAAACATTCCAGGTAAGGTTGGATGGGGCTTTGAGCAACTTGCTCTCATTGAAGGTGTCCCTGCTGAATGCAGGGTGTTGGACTAGATGATCTTTAAAGGTCCCTTCCAACTTAACTCAATCCATTATTTTATGATTCTAAATTCCCCCTGAAACAAGCTCAGCCTGCAGCAACTCAAACTTGGGTGTGTGAAAAGGTTCCACCTGGGTCAGACTGTTCTGCTAGGAGGGATGAGCAAATGATGGGAGGAAGCTATGGTGACACTGTGTCTTCTGGTTTGATAAAGAAGAGACAGGTGGAGGACTGCTGGATTAGGAAGGTCAGAAAAATCTTAAAGCAAGCCTTGGCAGACAGCATGAAGATGTTAGTAATTGGCAGACCTGCACAATCTGAAGATGAGGTCAGTTACTCCTTGCCTAGCTACAGACATGCTGAAGACTGGGAGGAGCTGCCCTGTCTCAGTCCCTGCAGCCTAGGTCACCTCACTCCTTGGCTCTTCTTTATTTCAGGGCAAGTCAGGAAAGACTTTGATTTAGCATCAGTGTATCAGCATTAGCAGATACAGCCCTTGAAAGGGCTAAGGGAAGCTAAGGATTGTGGTAGTGTTCATTTCCCATATTTCTGCAGTTCACCAGGATTTTTCCCACACCTATCCATGGTCCCAGGACGCTGGAAAAGCTTTGTGTCACTCTGCTGTCTGTCTCTCACCAGTCAGTATCTCACAGGGTCCAGTTCTACTGCAGCTTGTAAAGCTCACACATGAAGAAGTATGGGAAGGTCCCTTCAAGCCTCAGACTTTTGAAAACTGGGCAAAGTTGACTACCACAAACATCATCTCAAGCAGCTGCTTATGATGATGCATGCTGGAAGGGCAACATACTACAGTGTCTGCTTTCACTGGGTATTCTGGGAGCACAAAACAGCCTAGCCAAAATCAAACAGGTTTAGAAATTACTTAAAGGAAACAACAAAAGTGAAATAATAATAATAATATAGATATATTCTTGGGCTATTAAATTACAGTAAGAGCATTAGTCCTGCACAGATCGTTACTTTATCATTAGCTTAATGCAAGCAGTTAATGAAGGCTTCCAAGAAACATTCATGCAGCTATTATGTAGCCTTGGATAAGAGATGCAATTAAAAGGCTGCCAAAGTCATCATCTTTGCAGCAAAGCTTCCCAAGTGCCTATCAGTGTTCCAACAGCACTGGTTGTGGGTTGGTGGTGAGAAGTGCTTTTAATTTCACCCTCAGAGATTTTTGTTTTCCCCATAGCATGGAACAGGAAGTTTTCCATCGTGCTGTCATGAAGAGGGGGAAGTCATGTGGCTGAGTCAGGAATTATAAAAATAGAACTATTTTATTTTCCTGAAAACCCTGCTCCCAAACTATACCCCAGATTAGCTTAGAATCATAGAATCAACCAGGTTGGAAGAGACCTCCAAGATCACCCAGTCCAACCTAGCACCCAGCCCTAGCCAGTCAACCAGACCATGGCACTAATTCCCCATTCAGATTTTTCCTGAACACCTCCAGGGATGGCAACTCCACCACCTCCCTGAGCAGCTCATTCCAATGCCAATCACTGTCTCTGCCAACAACTTCCTCCTAGCATCCAGCCTAGACCTTCCCTGGCACAATTTGAGACTGTGTCCCCTTGTTCTGTTGCTGATTGCCTGGGAGAAGAGACCAACCCCACCTGGCTACAGCCTCCCTTCAGGTAGCTGTAGACAGCAATGAGGTCACTTCTGAGGTTCCTCTTCTCCAGGCTGCACACCCCCAGCTCCCTCAGCCTCTCCTCATAGGGTTTGTGTTCCAGGCCCCTCACCAGCTTTGTCGCCCTTCTCTGGACATATTCCAGCACCTCAACAACTCTCTTGAATTGAGGAGCCCAGAACTGGACATAGGACTCAAGGTGTGGCCTGACCAATGTTGAGTACAGGAGCAGAATAAGCTCCCTTGTCCTACTGGCCACACTGTTCCTGATTCAGGCCAGGATCAGGAAGAAGAGAGGCTCTTGGCCACCTGGGCACACTGCTGGCTCCTGTTCAGCTACTATCTACCAGTACCCCCAGCTCCCTTTCCCCCTGGCTGCTCTCCAGCCACTCTGTCCCCAGCCTGTAGCGCTGCTTGGGGTTGTGATGGTAGTCCTCTAGCAAAATCCTCATGCTGATTTGCACTTGGGTTTTTTCACTTTCTAACACCCAGGGACTATGACTTGTTCCAAGAGCAGCTGTATCAGATCTCAGAATATATTGACTGCTGCTGCAAAAAAAAAACCTTTAGCATCTTTTTACCTACCCTATACATTTTGAGCAGGGAATTAAGGTATAGTTTTTTCTTACTACACATTTTGAGCAGAGAATTAAGGCATAGTTTTCTGTTATTAAACATTTTAGCAGGGAATTAAGGCACAGTTTTCTGTTACTAAACATTTTTATCAGGGAATTAAGGCATAGATTTTTCTTATGACACATTTTGAGCAGGGAATTAAGGCATATTTTTCTCTTATTAGACATTTTTAGCAGGGAGTTAAGGCTTAGTTTTCTCTTACTACACATTTTGAGCAGGGAATTAAGGCATAGTTTTCTCTTACTACACATTTTGAGCAGGGAATTAAGGCATAGTTTTCTCTTACTACACATTTTGAGCAGGGAATTAAGGCATAGTTTTCTCTTACTACACATTTTGAGCAGGGAATTAAGGCATAGTTTTCTCTTACTACACATTTTGAGCAGGGAATTAAGGCATAGTTTTCTCTTACTACACATTTTGAGCAGGGAATTAAGGCATAGTTTTCTCTTACTACACATTTTGAGCAGGGAATTAAGGCATAGTTTTCTCTTACTACACATTTTGAGCAGGGAATTAAGGCATAGTTTTCTCTTACCACACATTTTGAGCAGGGAATTAAGGCATAGTTTTCTCCTCTATATTTTGAGCAGGGAATTAAGGCATAGTTTTCTCCTCTATATTTTGAGCAGGGAATTAAGGCATAGTTTTCTCTTAATTCCCTGCTAAAAATGTGTAATAAGGCATAGTTTTTTCTTATTACACATTTTGAGCACGAAATTAAGGCACAGTCTTCTCTTAAACATTTTGAGCAGAGAATTAAGGCATAATTTCCTCTTATTGCACATTTTTAACAGGTAATTAAGGCACAGTTTTCTCTTACACATTTTTAGCAGGGCATTAAGGCATAGTTTTCTCTTATTACACATTTTTAGCAGGGAATTAAGGCATAGTTTTCTCTTGCACATTTTTAACAGGTCATTAAGGCACAGTTTTCTCTTATTACATATTTTTAGCAGGGAATTAAGGCACAGTTTTCTCTTGTTACATTTTATTAGAGGGAAGTTAAAGCTCATAGCGGAAAAGATACAAATTAATTAAACAGAATTGTCTGTTTTTGGTCCTTGGGACTGCTTCAGTAGGTATAAAAGAGCTCCTTTCCTTATTTAAAGGAAAGGAAATCCCAATGAACTGGAGAACATTTGCTCATTAATAGCAGAGAACACCTCGGGTGCAGCATAGGCGGAAAAGCATTGCACATTAACTGCAGCTTCTGCTACCGTTTCAAGCGCCGTGAAGTCTCCTGAGGCAAACTGCATAAGGAATTGTTAGCTGTGGAAAATCCCCTAGGACACTCCTACCCACCCCAGGAATTTCTTTCTAGCCAGTAGAATGAGTATAAAGAAGCTGCAACTCAGTTTGCCTGTGAATGGTCCCAGAAATCTAAATCTGCTGTTTGGTCTTCAAGCCGGACTTGTCTTGAATATTCAAAGCTGAGATGAAACTACAGTGGATACAAATTCAAGATATGTGTGCATCATCTTAGCCAACGTTTGTAATGTTTCCACCTCTTCATCTTTTCTCCTGAATCATAGGATGGAAAAGACCCCTGGGATCAGCAAGTCCAACCAATAATCCCAGACTGCAAAATTCACCCCTAAACCATGTCCCCAAGCACCAAAACAACCCTGAAACACAGCCAGGGTTGGTGACTTCACCACCTCCCTGGGCAGCTCATTCCAGTGCCTGACCACTCTTGCTGGGGAAATGTTTATTCAAATGTCCAATCTAAACCTAGCCTGGTGCAGTTTGAAGCCATTCCCTCTTGTTCTGTCACTAATTACCTGTGAGAAGCAACCAGCACCAACCTCTCCACCAAACCTTCTGCAAAGTTTATGATTTTGCAAGTAATGTTTATGGATGAAATCATAGAATGGTTCAGATTGGAAGGGACCTGAAAGCTCAGCCTGTTCCAAGCCCCTGCCACAGGCAGGAACACCTCCCACTAGAACAGGTCACTCAAGGCCTCATTCAACCTGGCCTTGAACACCTCCAGGGACGTTGTGGAGCACAGAATCACAGAATGTGATGAATGTCATCTTTGATCCCATTCTGTGATTCTGAGCTTCATAACCTCCCTGGACAACCTGAGCCAGCGTCTCACCACCCTCACTGCAAAAAACTTCTTCCTAACATCCACTTTCAATCTCCCCTCTGGCACTTTAAACCCATTCCTCCTCTTCCTGTCACTACAAGACCTTGTCAATAGTCCCTCCCCAGCCCTCCTCTAGCCCCCTTCAGATACTGGAAGGCCACTCCAAGGTCTCCTCCAAGCCTTCTCTTCTCCAGGTTGCAGAGACCCAACTCTCTCAGCCTGTCCTCATAGTAGAGCTGCAGCAGCCCTCTGAGCATCTTCATGGTCTTCTCTGGACCTGCTCCAACAGTTCCATGTCCTTGTGTTGGGGACTCCAGAACTGTACACAGTAATCCTACAAAGAAACATCCAAACAAAACAAAGATGCAAAAAAAGATCCTGAGGGTCTTTTCCAAACTGAATGTTTCTGTGTATCTCCTGTGTGGTGTGTGGGGCTATGGTTTAAGGTGCACCTTGCAGAGTGGGGATATGGGTTGGATTTGGTGATCCTAAGGGGCTTCAACAACCTGAACGTTTCTGTGTATCTCCTGTGTGGTGTGTGGGGCTATGGTTTAAGGTGCACCTTGCAGAGTAGGGATATGGGTTGGACTTAGTGATCCTAAGGGGCTTCAACAACCTGAATGTTTCTGTGATTCTGTGAAATAGGTCATCCTACCTTTGAAAAAGAACCATTTTCAAATGGCAATAAGTTTGCTGGAGAGGAGTTTGGCACCTGCTGGAAAGAATGGAAGTAAATTAAAAGGTTTTCAATTTACACTTTTAATATGCAAATTGTTCTGATTCACAATTTTAAAAGTGGATCCTTGATGATAAATTAGGGGAAAAAAAACAACTATCACTAATAACTTCAGTTCCTTGAGATTAAACAGAGCACTGGAACAGGCTGCCCAGGGGGGTTGTGGAGTTTCCCCCTCTGGAAGTATTCAAAACCCTTCTGGATGCATTCCTGTGTAATCTGCTATAGGTGATCCTGCTATGAAAGGGGGATTGGGCTGGAAGAGTTTTGGAGGTCCTTTCCAGCCCCTGACATTCAGTGATTCTGTGATTCTCCCATCTCTACCCACACTGGGGTAGGACAGAAGAGAACAAAAAGGCTCCTAAGGTCACTGGCCAGGTTGCTAATGCAGTGCCTTTCAGAAGGAAACATACTGCATTTCCACAACCAGGGATAGGGACAAGAGAACACAGTCTCAAGCTGTGCCAGGGCAGGTTCATGCTGGATGTTAGGAAGAAGTTTTTCCCAGCAAGAGTGATTGGCATTGGAATGGGCTGCCTGGGCAGGTGGTGGAGTCCCCATCCCTGGTGGTGTTTAAGAGGAGGCTGAATGAGGCACTCAGTGCTCTGGGTTGGTTAATTAGAAGGTGTTAGGTGATAGGTTGGACTTGATGATCTCAAAGGTCGGACTTGATGATCTCAAAGGTCAGCCTGGTTGATTCTGTGAGTAGCTGGATTTCTTCAAGCCCAGGAGATTTAACCAAGGAGCCTGCAGCAGGTGGCACAACCTGTTCTTGTGCTGAAAGGTTACAAAACCCTTCTAGAGAATGTAAAGATTAATTTGCACATTGCTGTTCCTTACAAAACAAACTGCTGCACTTTTAGAGCTGTAAGTGAGTGTCAAGATGATCTCTTTTTGATGGTGCCCAGTGATAGGGCAAGGAACAGGTGCAAGCTAGGACACAGCAGGTTTCAACTCAACATGAGGAGAAACTTCTTTAGAGTGAGGGTGACAGAGCCCTGGAGCAGGCTGCCCAGAGAGATTGTGAAATCTCCATCTCTGGAGACTTTCCAAACTCCCCTGGATGCGTTTTTGTGCTGCCTGCCCTAGGGGATCTTGCCTTGGCAGGGGTGCTGGACTGAATGATCTCCGGAGGTCTATTCCAACCTCTCCTGTTCTCTGGTTCAGCTGCTCTTGAAAGGTTTCCTTCCTTTTGTTTCCTATTCCCCTCAAGCTGTTTCTTGCAGCAAATCTGGAATTTCTGCTGTGAGAAGAGATCTAACAGTGAGTTTGGACACAAACTGCATAGCCACTTTGTCACTGTTGAAATCGACAGATCTAAAACTGGGAGCCTTCCAGAACCCACCTGGAGGTGTTCCTGTGCTGCTTGCCTTAGGGTATCCTGTGTTGGCAGGAAGGTTGGACTGGATGGTCTCTGGAGATCCCTTCCAACCTCTAAGGTTCCGTGATTCATGTGCCCTATGCCCACCCCTGTGCTGTGTCTGTATTACCATTCACAGATCACTTCCCAGCATTATCTCTCCCATGTCGCTTGTGTGCACAGACCTTGAGCAAGGGAAGCTGTAGGTGGTTGCTGTTACCTCTGCCATTGCCTGTTTGGTATTTCCTGCCTGCAGGGCAGGAGTGAGGTCCTGGAGAGTGAGGGCACTGATTGCTTTGATCAGCAGAAGTGGTAGCAGACACACTGTTGGGGCAGCCAGTCTAGAAGTGTCCTTCAGCCTACCTGCTGGCTGGGAATCTGCACTCTGGTAGTGACAAAGAGGGGAAATCTCACACAGCTCACCTGAATTACACTCTGTGGCTCACAAGTGATGTCCTGAGGCTTTCAGCAGCTCATCTCAGAAAGAAAAAAAAAAGAGAGGATTTTTACTTGAAATCCTTCTTGCAGTATTTCCACACATACCACCTCCTCCACCCCCTGAATGTTCTTCCTAATCTAAGTCTTGGATTCTTTCTAATCTAAATCTTGGATTCTGTGTCTTTTAATGCCACGTGTGCCACATGGCCAGGACTAGAAAAATGTGCCCTCCAGATTGGCAGAAGCATCTCATAATTAACCTACTTTTCAGCCAAAGAAGGAAGCCAATATTTTTTCAGAGCTGTGGAGAGAAGAAGACCTATAAATACAGCCCATGGCAAGGGGGGAGGTTTGCTTTTCAAAAGTACTAATCAACAACTTCTAATGCAAGGTAAAACCAGGTCACCTGAGCTCAGGAATTAAGGGTGGCTTAACTAGGCAAACCATCCTGAATGCTCACTGTTCTGGTTGGTAGCAAGGAGTAAAGGAAAAGATAACACCAGAACAAAAGCAGGTAGGTGCCTGCTGCAGCAGCACAGAGGTCAGCAGGAACATTGTCATCCTCACTTCATATAATCAGAGAATGGGCTGGGTTGGAAGGGACCTCCAAAGCTCATCCAGTCCAATCCCCCCTGCAGTCAGCAGGGACATCCTCAACTAGATCAGGTTGCCCACAGCCCTGTCCAGCATCACCTTGAGTATCTCCAATGATGGAGCCACAACCACCTCCCTGGGAAACCTGTTCCAGTGTTCCACTACCCTTATGGTGCAGAACTTGTTCCTAACATCCAATCTAAACCTTCTCTGCTCTAGTTTGAAGCCATTGCCCTCATCTTGTCCCTGCAGGCCTTTGCAAAAACTGTCTCTGCAGTCTTCTTGTAGCTCCCTTTAGGTACTGGCAGGCTGCTCTTAGGTCTCCCTGGGGCCTTCTCTTGTCTGGGCTACACACCCCCAGCTGCCTCAGCCTGTCCTCATAGCAGAGCTGTTCCAAGCCCCTGATCATTTTCGAGGTGTCTTCTGTGCCCACTCCATCAGGTCCATGGCCTTTCTGTATTGAATCTTAGAATCATAGTATCAGTCAGGGTTGGAAGGGACCACAAGGATCATCTAGTTTCAAACCCCCTGCTATGGCCAGGGACACCCTACCCTAGATCAGGCTGGTCAGAGCCCCATCCATCCTGGTCTTGTAATGGCAGGACAAGGAGGAATGGGTTTAAACTGGCACAGGGGAGACTGAAACTGAATGTTAGGAAAGGGTTCTTCAGAGTGAGGGTGGTGAGACACTGGCACAGGTTGCCCAGGCATGTTGTGAATCACAGAATGTGATTTTGAATTGTGTGATTCTGTGGTTCTACCCTCATCATAGAAAGAAATAGCAAATGAAAACACTGAGGGCTAAGACTACTACTTCACAGAGGATTCTTTTAGGCAAATAAGGAAAGGTGGGAACACTTGGAAAGCAAAATGGAAACTTCCCTTCTCTTCCAGTCAGGAGGTGAATGGTACACCTTTCTGACCTATCTCACAGGAGCAGAGAATTTAAGTTCTCACCTAAAAGGGGTTAGAGGGTTGGCTGCAGACATTAGCACCTGCAGGATGTCTCATTGTAAGTCACAGAATCACGGAATTAATCAGGTTGGAAAAGACCTCTAAGATCATTGAGTCCAACCTATCACCTAACCCTTCTAATTAACTAACCCATGGCACTAAGTGCCTCATCCAGCCTCTTCTTAAACACCTCCAGGGATGGGGACTCCACCATCTCCCTGGGCAGCCCATTCCAAGGCCAATCACTCTTGCTGGGAAAAACTTCTTCCTAACATCCAGCCTGAACCTGCCCTGGCACAGCTTGAGGCTGTGTCCTCTTGTTCTGTCCTGGGTGCCTGGCACAAGAGACCAACCCCACCTGGCTACAACCTCTATTCAGGTAGTTGTAAAGAGCAATGAGGTCTGCCCCGAGCCTTCTCTTCTCCAGACTGCACACTCCCAGCTCCCTCAGCCTCTCCTCACAGGGCTGTGCTCCAGCCCCCTCCCCAGTCTTTCTGCCCTACTTTGGACACCTTCAAGCACCTCAACATCTTAAATTGAGGGACCCACAACTGGACACAGGACTCAAGAAGTGGCCTAACCAGTGCTAAGTACAGGGCAGAAGGACTTTCCTGGTCCTGCTGGCCATACTGTTTCTGATCCAGGCCAGGATGCCATTGGCCTTCTTGGCCACCTGGGCACACTTTGGCTCATGTTCAGCTGCCAGTCAATCCTCCAGGTCCCTCTCTTCCCGGCTGCTCTCCAGCCACTCTGTCCCCAGGCTGTAGCACTGCATGGGGTTGTTGCAGCCAAAGTGCAGAACCTGGCACTTGGACTTGTTCAAAATCATGGCACTGGCCTGTGCCCATCTGTGCAGCCTATGCAGGTTCCTCTGCAGAGCTCTCCTGCCCTCTTACAGATAAACACATACTCCAAACTTGCTGTTGTCTGCAAACTTATTCCAAAGGGGTTTGCCTTCTAGGAAAAAAAAGAAGTGTTTGTCAGCTTCTGCTTCTTGAAGGTCTCCTGTAGCACCTAGCAACCTTCCCACACACACACTCCTGCTTAAAGACTGCCTCAGCTCCTACAATGCTCTCTGCCTGGCAAAGTGAGGCATTTGCAGCCACTTTTTGAGGTGAACAGGTGATGGGTGACTTCTGAAGAAATTTATTGTAATTAATATTGGGGTGAAGCCTCCAGCAGCACCTTCACCCTCCCCCCCACTCCCAGAGAATGATTTAAAAGGATTCAGCAAGGTGTCTGCCCTGGTGTGCAGCATCACTCAAGTTCCTGAGGGGCTGTGCTTAAGATTGGGTTTCATTCACTTTATTGCACATGCTGCTGTTTTGAACTTAGCATCCCCCACATGTGAGCAATTTGTGTCTGCCTGGCCTGCCTGCCATTTGTCTTGTCTGCTTCCACAGTAATCAGCTAATTTACACTCCACATATGACTCAGCACAACTGCATTCATATCAGCAGAGAAGCTCATTTTGAACTGCAGAAGCATCAGTTCACCTAATTCTCTTTGCCTGAAGAGATATTATCATATCACAAAATCACAGGGTGTAAGGGGTTGGAAGTGACCTCCAGAGATCATCCAGTCCAAACTCTCTGCAAGAGCAGGACCATAGAATCTAGCTCAGGTCACAAAGAAACACATCCAGACAGGGCTGGAAAGTCTCCAGAGAAGGAGACTCCACAACCTCTCTGGGGATCTGTTCCAGTGTTCTGTGACCCTTACAGTCAAGAAGTCCTTCTTCATGTTGAGGTGGAATTTCCTGTGCTGCAGTTTATACCCATTACCCCTTGTCCTATTAGAAGAGTTCATCCTTTCCCTCTTGATATACATCATTATTACTATTATTACAACAGTCATATTAGTAAAGAAATTGCAGGGTGATGTTGCAGTAAGCTGCAGGTTGAATGGCCTCAAACTGAGGCTGAGGAGGTTTACATTGGACATTAGGAAAAAGTTTTCCATGGAGACAGTGTTCAGGAACTGGAATGAGCTGCCCAGGGAGGTGGTGGAGTCACCCACTTTGGATGTGTTTAAGGGTGGTTTGGATGTGGTGCTTTGGGGATATGGTTTAAGGTGAATCTTGTAGAGTAGGGTTCTAGGTTGGACTTTGAGGGGCTTTGTCAACCTGGATGACTCTGTGTTGGTTTCCTCTGTCTGATTATTTTGGTGAGAAGACATTAATTTCTTACTACTATTTAATTTCTTGCAGTCTTTAGGTTCTGCCCAGTGATAGGACAAGGGGCAACAGGTGGAAGTTGAGGCATACGAGGTTCCATGTGAACCTAAGAAAGAATTTTTTCCCTGTAAGGATGACAGAGCACTGGAACAGGTTGCCCAGGGGAGTTGTGGAGTCTCCCTCTCTGGAGATATTCAAGAACCGTCTGCATGTGGCCAGCAGGACAAGGGAGGTCATTCTGCTTCTGTACTCAGCAGGTCATATCTTGAGTACCGTGTCCAGTTCTGGGCTCCTCAATTCAAGAGAGTTGTTGAGATACTGGAGTGTGTCCAGAGAAGAGCGATGAAGCTGGTGAGGGGGCTGGAGCACAGCCCTGTGAGGAGAGGCTGATGGAGCTGGGGGTGTGCAGCTTGAAGAGGAGACTCAAAGGTGACCTCACTGCTGTCTACAACTACCTGAGGGGAAGCTGTAGCTAGGTGGGGTTGGGCTCTTCTGCCAGGCAACCAGTAACAGAACAAGGGGACACAGCCTCAAGTTGTGCTAGGGCAGGTCTAGGCTGGATGTTAGAAGGAAGTTGTTGCCAGAGAGAGTGATTGGCATTGGAATGGGCTGCCCAGGGAGGTGGTGGAGTTGCTGTTCCTGGAGGTGTTTAAGAAAAGCCTGGATG
>WAAF01013964.1:1927-13667 GCA_013400475.1 Tricholaema leucomelas
TTATCACCCCCAAGATAACCTGCTCCATCAGCTTCCCTGGCACTGAGGTCAGGCTGACAGGTCTGTAGTTCCCAGGTTCCTCCATCCGACCCTTCTTGTGGATGGGGATCACCTTGGCCAGTTTCCAGTCTCCTGGGACCTCTCTGGTGAGCCAGGACTGGTGGAACGTGATGGAGAGCGGCTTGGCCAGCTCAGCTGCCAGCTCTCTCAGCACCCTTACTAACAGTAAGATTGTTCATCAGCAGAGGACTGGAATGAGCTGCCCAGGGAGGTGGTGGAGTCACCAACCCTGGAGGTGTTTGAAAGTGGTTTGGGTGTGGTGCTTGGGGATATGGTGTAAGGGTGAACTTTGTAGAGCAGGGATATTGGTTGGACTTGGTGATCCTGGGGGTCTTTTCCAACCAGAATGCTTCTGGGATTCTGAGTTGGAAAATGCCAGAAAAAATATAAATTGCTATTTTTCCCACTTGACCTCTTCAGGAAGATGTTGCCCAAACTGCTCAGTGTTCTGTGGGGTCCAGCTTGTGATACCACCCAAAGATCTGCAGATGTGAGCATTGCAGGCAGTTGTCACACACCTCTGCTGGTGGGGCCAGCCTAGCTGCCCTCTTCAGTCCTTCTCCCCAGCAAATTACACTTAAGTCCTTCCTTTGCTCACTGCTTGCTTTCCCAAAAAGGATCAGGTAGGACAGTGCCTTGGTTTAAAGAGTGGAATGGGCTGACCAGGGGGGTGGTGGAGTCACTGTCCCTGGAGGTGTTCAAGAAAAGACTGGATGAGGCACTTAGTGCCATGGTCTAGATGACTGGATAGGGCTGGGTGCTAGGTTGGAGTGGATGAGCTTGGAGGTATCTTCCAACCTGCTTGATTCTATGATTCTGTTGATGGGTTTGAAGTGGCAAAGGGGAGATTGAAAGTGGATGTTAGGAAGAAGTTCTTTGCAGTGAGAGTGGTGAGACACTGGCACAGGTTGCCCAGGGAGGTTGTGGAGCACAGAAGCACCCAATGTGATCTGTTTGACTGGCCAGGGCTGGGTGCTAGGTTGGACTGGATGAGCTTGGAGGTCTCTTCCAACCTGCTTGATTCTATGATTCTGTGATCATCCAGTCCAAGTCCCCTGCCAGAGCAGCATCACCCAGGGCAGGGCACACTGGAACACATCCAGTTAGCCTTGAAAGTCTCCAGAGGAGGAGACTCTGCAGCCTCTCTGGGTAGCCTGCTCCAGGTCTCTGGCACCTTCATAGTACAGATGTTTTTTTCCCCACATTGAGGAGGAAATTCCTGGGTTCCAGATTGTGTCTGTTGCCCCTTGTCCTATGCCAGGAGACTGGCTCCATCTTCTTGAATCTTGGATGTGGGTTTGAGATTATTTGTGTCTGCAAGTAGAAGATATCTCAGTGATGGTAGCAGGCTTTGCTGGTTTTAATTAGAGTCTAAACTGGTGAGAATCCAGAGAGTTATCAAGGTCTCCTGCTATTAATAGAAGCAGTGATTGGCACTGGGTGTCTCACAAATCCCTGGAGTGTTTTTCCTATGAAGTGCTTGGTAAGATTCTGTGAATGCTCTCAGGTACACAGCTAACCCCTGCATGAAAGTGAAAGAGGGAAATGAATGCACAGAGTGAAGGCAAATAGATAGCAGAACCAAAGACACAGCTCCATGACAACTATGCCAGTGCTAGGTGGGAAAGGGCTTCACCCTTCAGCCATCACCAATGATGGCTGAACTTCACCCATCATTGCTTTAACTTCAGGTGAAATAAGATAACTGCACACAGTTCCCACTTGTTCTTTTGTTTTGATAAATCATGGAATGGGTTAGGTTGGAAGGGACCTCAAAGCTCAACCAGTTCCAACCCCCTGCCATAGGCAGGGACACCTCCCACTAGAACAGGTTGTTCAAGGCCTCATCCAACCTGTTCCTCAACACCTCCAGGGAGGTTGTGGAGCACAGAAGCACAGAATGTGATGGGAGGACTTGAAGAATCAGTTTCCTTCATCTCTGCTGTGCCCAGTGCAGGCAGGGGGACTTACACCAAAGATAACAACCAACCACTCTGCACTGCTCTCAGATTCCTTTGGTGCTCAGCACACTGACACCTTCCAACCCACTTTAAAACAGGAGGAAACCATTTATGCACAGTGGTTTATTTATGTACATTCTGCTTTCTTTACACTCATTGGGGTTCATCTTTGTTGCCCATGAATAACTTCATTAGCCTGAAGCAAACAATTCTTGTTACTAGAACAGAGAAGAGTTTAGATTGGGAGGGACCTCAAGGATCATCCAGTTCTAACTCCCTGCCATAGGCAGAGACATCTCCTACTAGAACATCTCACTCAAGGACTCATTCAACCTGGTCCTCAGCACCTCCAGGGAGGTCGTGGAAAAGACCTCCAAAGCTATCCAACCATCAACCAACACCACCATCCAACTTCTTCACTCTCAGCAAGTTGCTTTTACTGTGAAGTGGCAGCAAATGTAATGTTAAGGGAAAGCAGCCCAGAATAGCAATGGGAACCAGGCTGTCAGACAAGGAGAGATCTGTGCCCAGCCCTGTTAGGTCAGGTTCACTAACCTGTTTTACATGGAGCTCACGGGAAGCTGCGTGGGGCCAGGTGGAAAGGGTGATCTTCTGAAACACCTCTCTTCAAATACACAGGGTGTAGTACAAAGCAGCACAGCTCCTCTGCTGATGAGCAATCTTACTGTTAGTTCCCTACACACAGAGATTAGAAATCCATTCATTAAGCACATCTGACCAGGCAGTAGAGCAGGGGAAGGCTCAGTCAGAGGAGGCTCTTGTTAGATGAACACATTCATGTATTTTTTTACTATATAAACTTATTTGTCTAAACAAGGTTTTAAGGTGGGGGGGGGGAGGGGAACTCATCCAGCTTGCTGTAAACAAGTACAGGACATCCAGACATGATGTGCTGAAACACAAAGCCTATCTAGCACGGGCCTGAATTCCTCTCGTGTGTCAGCAGACAGCTTTCTCATTATCTGTTGTCTTGTCTCCAGTGCCAGTGACAAGATTTCTCTGCCACCCAGATCTAATTGCCAGCAGGTCTGGCAGGATTTCAGCTGCTGCTGTATCTACAGTGCTGTTAAAAAGGGGGAGGGAGGGAGAGGGAGGAAAAAGAAAAGGACACTTAAAAAAATACTTGAATGAAAATCAAATTGATTTTGGTGATTAGAGAGGCAACAGAATGAATTGTTTCTAGGAAGTGGATTATTTAGGGGTCCTAATGAATGCTGTCTTTTGCCTTAGGTGTGCAGAAGGCTATTTTGGACAGCCTCTAATACCAGGAGGATCGTGCCGGCCGTGTCCCTGTAACGACAACCTTGACTTCTCCATCCCTGGCAGCTGTGACAGCCTCTCTGGTGCTTGTCTGATATGTAAGCCAGGCACAACAGGCCAGCACTGTGAGAGGTGTGCTGATGGATACTTTGGTGATGCTCTTGATGCAAGGAGCTGTCAGCGTAAGTCATGAACTCTTACTGCTCCTGACAAGGCTGAGCTGTCCCATAGCCATGTTCCTGAGAGGAGCACTGTGCCTCTGGGGGAACAGAACAGAATAGAATAGAATCAGCAAGGTTGGAAGAGACCTCTAAGCTCATCCAGTCCAACCTAGCACCCAGCCCTGGCCAATCAACCAGACCATGGCACTAAGTGCCCCAGCCAGGCTTGGCTTCAACACCTCCAGGCACGGCCACTCCACCACCTCCCTGGGCAGCCCATTCCAATGCCAATCACTCTCTCTGCCAACAACTTCCTCCTAACATCCAGCCTAGACCTCCCCTGGCACAGCTTGAGACTGTGTCCCCTTGTTCTGCCACTGGGTGCCTGGCAGAAGAGACCAACCCTACCTGGCTACAACCTCTCTTCAGTTAGTTGTAGACAGCAATGAGCTCTGCCCTGAGCCTCCTCTTCTCCAGGTTGAACAGAAGACTCCCATCACATTATGGGAGGGAGCAGCTCCATCAGCATGAGGATGCTGTCATGCTTGATGGGGTCTAGCAACCAGCAGGGGAACAGCAGAGCTTCCTAGAGTCTGTGTGGGTGTCTCCCTGGAGCCTTCTCTTCCCCAGCCTGAACATCCCCAACTCTCCCAGCCTGTCCCCATAGCAAAGGTTCCCCAGATCATCTTTGGTGCACTCCTTGAAGGGCCACAGCTGATGCCCTGGAGATCATAGAATCACAGAATCATAGAATGGTTTAGGTTGGAAGGGACCTCAAGGATCATCCAGCTCCAACCCCCTGCCATAGGCAGGGACACCTCCCACTAGAGCAGGTTGCTCAAGACCTCAAGATGAGGGTGTGTAGTGTGTAACATGACTTAAAAGAAGTGCATTTCAGGCACGAGAGCTTCCAGTAGCTTGTCACCACTCCTCAGGCATCAAACTCTTGCTTTGAACGTTTTTACAGTGGTGGCAGCTGCAAGAGAGGTAAGGTGAGGGAAGTTCTGAAAACATACAGTTTAAAACAGTAGTGAAGCTAAATCCATATTGCATGTGGAATTAGATCTTGGGCTTCTCTTTTAGCCTCCCTGCCAAGGAGAGCCCCTAATGTATTCCTAGCCCTGTGCCCGTGGTTACCTTTGTGCTCCTCAGCTCCCTGCCTTTCATCTGGCTTTTCTTTTTTGCATATGATTTTTTCCTTCCCTTTGCAGACTTCCATGAAGTTTGCCCTGCAGCTACAATATCAGAGGGCCTGTGCCTTTCCTTTGTTGTTTTCAATTTCATTCCTTATTAAAAAGCCCAATCCAAGAGGACTGCAAAGCAGGAGTTTTGCTTTCAAATTATTGTTTGAAATGGTTCTTTGCTCTTTCTCCGTGCGCTGCACTCGTCCTCTGCTTTAACTCTTTCAGTTTGTATCACAGGAGCAGCTCTCAATTTCTTCCTGTGTCTGTGCAAAATCACCAATCTAAGAAAAATGAGCAAATGTCCCAGGCTAAAGTTGATTTGGTTCTGGCAGGCTCGGGTTTTGGTGGAAAAAAACAAATACAGCCCTCTGAGTGAGATGAGGGAAATTTGGTTTTGTGAAGGGCAGGTCCTGCCTGACCAACCTGAGCTCCTTTTATGCTCAGGTTCCTGCCTGGTGAATGTGGGGCAGGCTGTGGATGGAGTCTACCTGGACTGCAGCAAAGCCTTTGACACTGTCTGCCACAACAAGCTCCTGGCCAAGCTGGCAGCTCGTGGCTTAGGCAGATTCATTTTGATATGGGCCAAGAACTGGCTGCAGGGCTGGGCCCAGAGAGTGGTGGTGAATGGTGCCACATCCAGTTGGCAGCTGGCACTGGTGGTGTGCCCCAAGGATCAGTGCTGGGCACAGTCCTGTTCAATGTCTTTATTGATGATCTGGAGCAGGGGATTGAGTCCAGCATCAGTAAGTTTGCAGATGACACCAAGCTAGGAGCAGGTGTTGATCTGTTGGAAGGTAGGAGAGCCCTGCAGAGGGACCTGGCCAGGCTGGATGGGTGGGCAGAGGCCAATGGGATGAGATTGAACAAGGCCAAGTGCAGGGTTCTGCACTTTGGCCACAACAACCCCAAGCAGCACTACAGGCTGGGGACAGAGTGGCTGAGAGCAGCCAGGCAGAGAGGGACCTGGGGGTACTGGTGGACAGTAGGCTGAAGATGAGGCAGCAGTGCCCAGTTGGGCAGCAGAGTCTGTATCAGGAGCAGTGTGGCCAGTAGGATGAGGGAGGTTTTCTTCCCCTGTACTCTACAGTGGTCAGGCCACACCTTGAGTGCTGTGTCCAGTTCTGGGCTCCTCAATTCAAGAGAGATGTTGAGGTGCTGGAAGGTGTTGAGAGAAGGGCAGCAAGGCTGGGGAGGGGCCTGGAGCACAGCCCTGTGAGGAGAGGCTGAGGGAGCTGGGGGTGTGCAGCCTGCAGAAGAGGAGGCTCAGGGCAGAGCTCATTGCTGTCTGCAGCTCCCTGAAGGGAGGCTGTAGCCAGGTGGGGTTGGGCTCTGCTGCCAGGCACCCAGGGACAGAACAAGGGGACACAGCCTCAAGCTGTGGCAGGGGAGGTCTAGGCTGCATGTTAGGAGGAAGTTCCTGGCAGAGAGAGTGATTGGCATTGGAATGGGCTGCCCAGGGAGGTGGTGGAGTCGCTGTGCCTGGAGGTGTTGAAGCCAAGCCTGGCTGGGGCACTTAGTGCCATGGTCTGGTTGATTGGCCAGGGCTGGTGCTAGGTTGTGCTGGCTGAGCTTGGAGCTCTCTTCCAACCTGCTTGATTTATGATTCTGTGATTTTATGAACATAGCCAGGCCACTGCAGGAGGGCAAAGTGTGGACTGGAGCCCTGGTTTACAGAGCAGGTTGCTAATCAGCTATAGAGATCTGGATCCATTACTTCCTGGGGAAAAGATTAAAGGGATGTAGAGGAACCAGCCTATGCTGATGGAATTAGTGACTGTGTGCATGCTCCAGGCTGGGGGCTGGATGGCTGGAAGCTGCCTGGTGAGAAAAGGCCTGTGGGGGTTGGTCAACAATGGCTGAACATGAGCTAGGGTGAGCACAGGTGGCCAAGAAGGCCAACAGCATCCTGGCTTGGGTCAGCAGTGATGTGGCCAGCAGGAGCAGGACAGGGATCATCTCCTTGTACTGGGCAGTGATGAGGCTACACATCAAATCCTGGGTTACTCTGGGGCTCCTCACTCCAAGAAGGACATTGAGGTGCTGAAGGCTGTCCAGAGGTGGGCAACAAAGCTGGTGAAGGATCTAGAGAACAAGTCTGGTGAGGAGCAGCTGAGGGAACTGGGTTGTTCAGCCTGGGGAAGAGAAGGCCAAGGGGAGGTGAAACTGCATGGCTGTGGTGCCGAGGGAGGTGGTGTCGTGGCAGTGGCTTAGCAGCACTGGTGGGGTTGTGAGCTCTGGGGGAGTGGCTGGAGTTGATCTCAAAGGTCCCATCCAGCCTCCACAGGTCTGTGATTCTCTGAGCTTCATCCTTTACACACCCTTGTGTAAGGGTCTGTACCAGCTCTCAGTGCCACCTTGCCCACACCAAGGTTCAGAGCATGTACTGGAAATATCTCCTGAAAATCCTATTCTGAAATGTGTCCTAAAAATCCTGCTTTGATCCAAGGGGAGCACCTAGGTTGTTCAGGAACTCGAGGCAAACTTTCTCCCTGCACTAACTTGGAGGAGAATTCCACATCACCCTGAGGAGGCTGATGTGTGCTGTCAGGGCACAGGAGTGATGTCAGGTCAGGGTACAGGAGTGACACCTTCCTTGCTTGACTCAGGCCTGCCTTCCTGGTTGCCTCAGCACGGCAAAAGCTGCACTGTAAACATCTGGCTAGCAAATTTAGCTTCAGGAGAGGCATTAACAGCTGCTTCTTCTTCCTCTGCAGCCTGTCACTGTCACATCAATGGCTCCTTCTCAGAGATCTGTGACTCATGGACAGGCCAGTGCCAGTGCAAAGCCAACGTGATCGGGCGGCGCTGTGACATCTGCAAGGTGAGTGACAGGGAGCAGCCTTCCAGCTCTCTTCCCTGGTTGTCACAACTCAGTGTTCTTTGGGGTGGGGAAGGATTTCTTTTTTGTTCTTTTTTTTTTAGAGACCTCCAAGCTCATCCAGCCCAACCTAGCACCCAGCCCTGGCCAATCAACCAGACCATGGCACTAAGTGCCCCAGCCAGGCTTGGCTTCAACACCTCCAGGGATGGTGACTCCACCACCTCCCTGGGCAGCCCATTCCAATGCCAATCACTCTCTCTGCCAACAACTTCCTCCTCACATCCAGCCTAGACCTGCCCTGGCACAGCTTGAGACTGTGTCCCCTTCTTCTGTTGCTGCTTGCCTGGCAGCAGAGCCCAACCCCACCTGGCTACAGCCTCCCTTCAGGTAGTTGTAGACAGCAATGAGGTCTGCCCTGAGCCTCCTCTTCTGCAGGCTGCACACCCCCAGCTCCCTCAGCCTCTCCTCACAGGGCTGTGCTCCAGGCCCCTCCCCAGCCTTGCTGCCCTTCTCTGGACACCTTCCAGCACCTCAACATCTCTCTTGAATTGAGGAGCCCAGAACTGGACACAGCACTCAAGGTGTGGCCTGAGCAGTGCTGAGCACAGGGGCAGAAGAACCTCCCTTGTCCTGCTGGCCACACTGCTCCTGAGCCAGCCCAGGATGCCATTGGCTCTGCTGCCCACCTGGGCACTGCTGCCTCCTCTTCAGCTCCTCTCTCCCAGCACCCCCAGCTCCCTCTCTGCCTGGCTGCTCTCAGCCACTCTGTCCCCAGCCTGTAGTGCTGCTTGGGGTTGTTGTGGCCAAAGTGCAGAACCCTGCACTTGGCCTTGTTCAGTCTCATCCCATTGGCCTCTGCCCACCCATCCAGCCTGGCCAGGTCCCTCTGCAGGGCTCTCCTACCTTCCAACAGATCAACACCTGCTCCTAGCTTGGTGTCATCCTTTTTGTTCTTGGTGTCATTCTTTTTTGTTCTTTTTTTCTTTCCACTCAAAGAGCATATCTGGGTTGGTCTTGTGTAGGGAGAGGTAAAATGCTGGCATTTAAATCCTAGAATCACAGAATGGAGTTGGAAGGGGCCTCTGGAGATCAATGAGTCCAACCCCTCCTGCTAAAGCAGGATTGCCCAGGGCAGGTCACACAGAAACCTGTTCTTGAAAGACTCCAGAGAAGGAGACTCCACAGCCTCTCTGAGCAGCCTCCTCCAGGGTTCCAGCACCCTCACACCAAACAAGTATCTCCCCACACTTAGGTGCAACTTCCTGGGTTCCAGTTTGTGTCCATTGCTCCTTGTCCTATGCCAGGGCAGCACTGCACAGAGCCTGGCCCCTGCTTCTTGCCCTCCACCCCTCAGCTATTTGTAACCATTGCTCAGATCTCCTCTCAGCCTCCTGCAGACTACCCAGCCCCAGGGCTCTCAGCCTTTCCTCATCAGACAATGCTCCTCTGTTGCACTCACTCTAATCTTTTCCTGTCCATCTTGAGCTGGGAAGCACAGAACTGGCCACTGTACTCCAGATATGGCCCAATAAGGGCAGAGCAGAGAGGGAGGAGAAGCTCCCTTGTCCTGTTGGCCACCCTTTTCCTAATGCATCCCAGGAGACCGTTTGCCCTCCTGGCCACAAGGGCACCTTGCTGTCCCATGGGTAACTTACTGTCCCCCAGGATTGTGTGATGGTTCTTCTCCTTTTCTAAAGGCTTTCTAGCCCAAAGCACAGAGCACTGCACCTGTATGCCAGGAGTGTCTTTTAAGTACACCCAAGTACAGTTTTGTGTATGTTATATACACTTTGTATTCTGAATGGGCTGGATGTTAGGAGGAAGTTGTTGGCAGAGAGAGTGATTGGCATTGGAATGGGCTGCCCAGGGAGGTGGTGGAGTCGCTGTGCCTGGAGGTGTTCAAGCAAAGCCTGGATGAGGCACTTAGTGCCATGGTCTGGTTGGTTGGCTAGGGCTGGGTGCTAGATTGGGCTGGCTGAGCTTGGAGGTCTCTTTCAAGCTGGTTGATGCTATGCTTCTATGAAATCCATTAGCTAAAACTATTGCAGCTCTAGGAGGTGAGCACTGGATGCAAGTTTACTTCTGCTGTGAATTTTCACCTTCTGTGTTTCATTTCTTAGAGTTTCTTCTTGTGTTGTCCAAAGAATGTGGGGTTTTTTTTTCTTTGGTCAAGGTCTCTTTTGCCTTGACATTGTTTTGCTGTCTCATAAATCACTGCAAACCACCAGTGTTTCATAAACTGGTGCAGAACTGTCTGCAGGCTGCTGAGAAATGTGTTCTACCTGGCTGCACGTCTCTCTGGTCCTGCATGAGGGAGTCCTGTGTCCTCAGAACACCTCTGTGTGTGTTTAGAGTCATAGAATCACAGAATGTCAGGGACTGAAAGGGACCTCCAAAGCTCATCCAGTCCAAGCCCTGCCAGAGCAGGATGACCTATGCCAGATCACACAGGAACATGTCCAGGTGAGCCTTGAATATCTCCAGAGAGGGAGACTCCACAACACTTTAAAGCACATAGATCATAGACTCCTAGAACAGCTTGAGTTGGAAGGGACCTCGAAGACCACCTAGTTCCAACCCCACTGTCATGGGCAGTGACACCTCCACTAGCCCATGTTGCTCAAAGCCTCATCCAGCCTGGTCTTAAACTCTTCCAGGAATGAGGTGTCCACAGCTGCTCTGGGCAGCCTGTTCTATTACCACTCTCATAGTAAAGAACTTCTTCCTGATCTCCAGTCTAAATCTACCCTGCTCTAGTTTCAAACCACTGCTCCTCATCCTGCCACTCCCAGCCCTTGTCAGAAGTCCCTCTCCAGCTCTCCTGGAGCCCCTTCAAGTACTGTACAGCTGTTCTAAGGTCTCCCTGGAGCCTTCTTTTCTCCAGGCTGAACAGGCTCAACTCTCTCAGCTGGTCCCCATAGTGGAGAGTCTCCAATCCTCTGATCATCTTTGTGGCCTCCTCTGGAATTCTCCAACAGTTCTATGTCCTTGTGTTGGGGCACCAGAGCTGGATGCATTACTCCAGGTGAGGTCTCCCCAGAGCAGGGCAGAAGGGTAGAATCCTCTCCCTTGACCTGCTGGCCACTCTTCTTTTAATGCAGCCCAGCATTGGGTAGCCTTTTGGGCTACCAGCACACATTGCCAGCCCATGTCAAGTGCCTCATTCACCAGCACTCCCCAGTCCTCCTCTGCAGGGCTGCTCTCAATCCACTCCTCACCCAGCCTGGAACTGTGCTTGACACTGCCTTGACCAAGGTGCAGGACTCTGCACTTGGCCTTGTCATGGAATCATAGAAAGGTTGAGGTTGGAAGGCACCTCAAGGATCATCCAGTTCCAACCTCTTGCCATAGGCAGGGACACCTTCCACTAGAACAGGCAGCTCAAGGCCTCATCTAACCTGGCCATGAACACCTCCAGGGAGATTGTGGAGCACAGAATCACCCAATGTGATTGGGTGATTCTGTGCTCCACAACCTCCCTGGGCAACCTGTGCCAGTGTCTCACCACCCTCAACCTCTGCCAGTGTCTCACCACCCTCAACCTCTGCCAGTGTCTCACCACCCTCACTGCAAAGACTCCTTTCCTAACATCTAGTTTGAATCTCCTCTCTGCCAGTTTAAACTCTACCTCTCATCCTGTCATTACAAGACCAAATGCTACATAAATCACGCAGATCCTTTTAACCCTTTCAAGCTGTGTGATTGCTGAAGTGCTTTGCTGGCTCTCTGACTTGGGCTGTGTTTAAAGAGCCCTTTCAAAGGGCACCTCTTTGGTGCCAGTGGAATTTGTACAGGCTTCATGAAGTATCTCAAACCTGATTACAGAATATTGGCAGCTGATGGAAAGGAAATCATTGTTTACTCCTCTGTTTACTGCTGTCTTTATCCCTGCTCCCTTCTCTGTGCTGTCATTTGTGATGGTTTGGGTGTTACCTGCCCCCCCACTCTAATGAAAGTACCCAGACTAGACTCAGCCAAGCCTGGAAATTAGAATGAAGCTTTGTGCTTGCAGCTTAGCACAACAGACAAGCAGAGTGTTACAGTAGACATACAGAAATACAGAATCACACAATCAGTCAGGGTTGGAAGAGACCACAAGGAGCAGCCAGTTCCAACCCCCTGCCATGCCCAGGGACACCCTACCCTAGAGCAGGCTGCACACAGCCTCATCCAGCCTGGCCTTAAACACCCCTAGGGATGAGGCCTTAACCACCTCCCTGGGCAACCCATTCCAGCCTCTCACCACTCTCATGCTCAACAACTTCCTCCTCA
>WAAF01013964.1:29209-46595 GCA_013400475.1 Tricholaema leucomelas
TTTAGGCTCGAGGTGAGGAGAAAGTTCTTCAGTGAGAGAGTCATTGGCTACTGGAATGGGCTGCCCAGGGAGGTGGTGGAGTCGCCGTCCCTGGAGCTGTTCAAGGCAGGACTGGACGTGGCACTTGGTGCCATGGTCTAGCCTTGAGCTCTGTGGTGAAGGGTTGGACTTGATGATCTGTGAGGTCTCTTCCACCCTTGGTGATACTGTGAGACTGTGAGACTGTGAGACTGTGATCACTCCATAATCTGAAGGGAAGAAAGGAAAAGGAGCAGCAAAGCAGTACCAGTATGTCAGACAAAGCAGTACCAATATGTCAGATAAAGCAGTACCAGTATGTCAGACAGAGCAGTACCAGTATGTCAGACAAAGCAGTACCAGTATGTCAGACAGAGCAGTACCAGTATGTCAGAGTCCATGCAAGCTGTTGCTGACGTCCTGCCCTTCACCAAAGGGGAGCAGTCCTCGGTTAAGCTGTGGGCGGTGAGGATCTGACGCAGCTGAAATGCCCTTTCCTCCTGGCTGCGCTCGCTGGAGGTGAAGGATCCACAGGGCTGCTGCAATTCCTCCAGCAGTCTGAGCCTTGTCTGAACATGGTCATAGACCATTAATGGTCTTCCTTGCAAAGGTTGTTTGTCATGGAGCTCAGGCTGCAAACTAATTACTGAGAATGATTCCTTTTTTGTATTTATGGAAAACTCCTCCTGTGAAACCTCTGCTGTGCCACTGTGATCGAGACTCTTGGCTTCTGAAACCAGCTTAATGAGGTTGAAGACCTCTGTTTGAAATCTGGAGTGTATTCTCTGATTGTCTTTTATGTGAGCACATTAGGATGACAGTTCTGTGGCACCATCTAAATTAATAATGATCTATCAGCCCACATCTCTTTCAGTCTGTAGCAGCTAATTCCTGCAAAGTGAGATGTGAATCTCCTGCCTTGCACTCTGCAGGGGATCTCCAGGGCTGTCGAAACTCAGGGAAATAAAGAGCAGTGCTCCAAGCTGCTTGCTCACAACCCAACCTATCTGCTGGGAATTTAGGATTTGCTGTGGCACACCAAACTGTTCCTGGGTGTGGGGAGCAATTTGCTTTCCAAGCTTTGTCACAGATTCTGGGAAATGTTTGGGTTGGCAAAGCCCTCTAGGATCAGCCAGTCCAAACAGCAACCCAACACCACCATGGCCATTAAACCATGTCCCAAAGTGCCATGGCCACAGGTTTGTTGAACACCTCCAGGCATGGGGACACCTCCCTAGGCAGCCCGTGCTGATCCCTGAACATTCTTGCACCAAAGACATCTTTCCTCATCTAGTCCTCATCTAAATTATCTAATATTTCCTCATCTAAGACATTTTTCCTCACCTAACCCTCCTCTGGCATAATTTCAGGCCATTTCCTCTCCTTCTGTCACCACACAGAGCCCAACCCCCACCTGGCTCCAGCCTCCTTTCAGGGAGCTGCACACAGCAATGAGGTCTCCCCTCAGCTTCCTCTTCTCCACACTAAACTCCCCCCAGCTCCTTCAGCCCTGCTCTCCAAACCTTTCCCCAGCTTTGTTGCCCTTCTCTGGACACACTCCAGCACCTCAATATCTTTATTGCAGTGAGGGACCTAAAACTGAACCCAGGAATCAAGATGTGGCCTCATGAGTTCTAATGGTCCTTGTAGCTTAAGATTCTCCTGGCAGAAGTCTTTCTTAGGTTAGGTAGTAGTCGAGGAGTCTAACAGCCAGAAGTGAAACAGAGCTCCTGGTGTTCAGGAAAGGTTGACCTTCATCAGAGGGTCTTTGTAGATCACAAGAGAGGTGCTGTGAGTGTTCATGTGATGAACAGAATTGCTCAGAAGCACAATCCACATTTTCCTCCTCTTATTTTTTCCGCTTCGTGGCCTCAGCAAGCCTGTCTATGTCTGTCATAGAATGGGTTGAGTCAGGAGGGACCCTAAAGATCAGCCAGTCCCAACCTCCCTGCCATGAGCAGGGACACCTCCTGCTAGAACAGGTCACTCAAGGTCTCATCCAACCTGGTCCTCAACACCTCCAGGGAGGGGGCAGCCACAAGCTCTCTGTGCAGCCTGTGCCAGTGTCTCCTCACTCATTCCAAAGAATTTCTTCCTTATCTCCTCTCTCCCAGCTCAAAGCCATTGTCCCTCATCCTGTCACTCCCAGCCCTTAAAGTCCCTCTCCAGCTCTCCTGTAGCCTCCTTCAGGTACCTGAAGGCTTCTCTAAGGTCTTTCTGGAGCCTTCATTTCTGTCCTGTGGTAGCTTGTGCTCGTGGCACAGAGTTTGCTTCTGCAAGCTGCACTTCTCTAGCTGAGATTCTGGTCACATCAGTGGTCACAGCAGATGTCCTGTAGTAATTCTGCAGTCCAGTCACAGGAACAGCACTGAGGGATTCCTCAGTTCTTTCAAAGCCTGCTGCTTTCCCTGATGCTGCCTTCTGTATCCAATCTGTAGACCCCCTGGAAATTGACCTCTTTCTGTCCTTACCTGCCCATTCATTCTCATTCTGGGAGCCAGTTTGCTCCCCAGCACACCACACAACTAAATCTCTGCCCCTCATAGTGAAAATTAGTGCCAACTAAGATAAGTCTGATGGATGAGTAATAAACCTTGAACCAGATTCCACTGGGAGCACTGCCCCTGAGCAATGCCAGTTGTAGCAAGGTGGTGCCTTGCAGAGGATTTGCATAGAAAGGCCTTTTTTAGACAGCACTTAGAGCTTTTCAGTTCATTTTGCCTGCAAAGTAGCCTCCTGGACTTGACCCTTTTAGACTTATTTCATTTCACTGCCTAAGTTCCCACTGATAAGTAACATCTGTTCAAGAAGAAAATGGTGTTGCAAATGTATTTGAGTGTAATTGGTTGACCCTTGTTGAATAAAGATAAATGCCTGCCCTGCTAACTCAGATCTGTTCCCTCCAGGCAGTGCACACTCACTGCTGCAGTTGATGTATTGACACACAAAGAGATGAGTTGCCCTTTTTTTGGTGCTGTTTTGGTGGCTGGGTTGGTTTTTACAGAAACACAGTTGTAATTCTCTCCTTGCTTCTCTCATGTTTAGCCCTGTGACTGCAGCCTGGTTGGAGCCCTGAGTTCTCAGTGTGACTTGAAAACAGGCTGCTGCTTCTGCCGCCCTGAATTCTCCGGGGATAAATGCACGGAGTGCAGGTCAGGCCACTGGAATTATCCACACTGTGTTGCCTGTCAGTGCTTCCTGGCAGGGACTGATCCACAGAGCTGTGATGCAGAGATGGAGAAGTGCTCATGCAGTGATGCTACTGGCCAGTGCAGCTGCAAGGTAGGACAATGAAGGCTGAAAGCTGATCTTAGAGCTACTGAGATATTTATCGGTGCTTGCTTGTTGCAGACAGGTGGTGGTGGTTTTTCATCGTGCATTTGCTAACTGCTGTGGGAGCAGTGTAACATCTGAGTACTTCTCAGTTGCTTTTTCACATGCTGACACTTTGTGGAATCACAGAATGGTGGCTGTTGGAAGGGACCTCTGGAGATCATCAAGTCCAGCTTGCCTGCCAAAGTGGGACCACCTAGGGCAGGTCACATAGGAAGGTGTCCAAATGGGTCTTGAAAGTCTGCAGAGATGGAGACTCCACAACCTCTCTGGGCAGCCTGCATCAGGGCTCCAGCACCCTTAAAGAAGCCCCTTCTCATGTCTAGATGGAACTTCTTATGCTCACTCTGTGCCAGTTACCCCTTGCCCTGACTGGACACCACTGAGAAAAGCCTGGTTCTAACCTCCTGACATCCACCCTTTAAGTATTGATCAGCATTGATGAGATCCCTCCTTAGTCTCCAGCTAAAATGCCCCAAGTCCCTTAGCCTTTCTTCCTAAGGCAGACATTCTAGTCCCCTGATCATCTTTGTAGCCCTTCCCTCTGAGTTTAAAGAACAGGCTAAGTGGAAGGACTTTAATTAGGTTGTAAGGGACCTGTGGCAGTAATGTAGTCCAGTGCCTTGTTTGGAAGGCACTGCTGAAGAAGTATCCCCAGGAATGGGGATTTCACAACCTCTTTCTGCAGGCTGTTTGACCACAGCCCCCATTTGTCTGCTGTGTTTGAACAGAAAGCATCACATTGCACTTCACAAAGGCTGATTGATTTGAGGGTGAGACTGTAAGAAAACAGGAGTGGGTTGATCACAGGGACCAACAGAATCAAACTCCTCTTAGTTCTCCTATCTCATCCTCTGAAATGCAAAAAGAGAAGGGTCTCAATTCTTCCAGCCTCTCCTAATGCAAAGATTCATAGAATGGTTTGAGTTGGAAGTGACATCCAGGTCCAACCCCAATGCCATGGGCAGGGACATATCCTGCTAGCTCAGGTTGCTCAAGCCTCATCCAGCCTGGCCTTCAGCACTTCCCGGCAGGGGCCATCCACAGCCTCCCTGGGCAGCCTGTGCCAGTGTCTCACCACCCTCACTGGAAACAATTTCTTCCTCAACTCCAGTCTCAGTCTCCCCTCTCCCAGCTCAAAGCCATTGTTCCTCATCCTGTCACTGCCAGCCCTTGTCAAAAGTCCCTCCCCAGCTCTCCTGCAGCCCCTTCAGATACTGGAAGGCTGCTCTAAGGTTTCCCTAGAGCCTTCTCCAGGCTAGAGTCCCAACTCTCCCATCCTGTCCCCACAGGGGAGGTTCTCCAGCCCTCTGATCATCCTCATGGTCTCCTCTGCAGTGGCTCTGACAGTTGCATGCCCTGGTTGTGTTGAGGGCCATACCTTGGTCTGCTTATTTTTGAGAGCGCATTTCTCATCACCCTACACTTTAAGTCTCTTCCTAGAACAGTATCTATGCAGTGGCACAAATGTTTGCTTTCTGGCTTTATTTAGGCCCCTTTCAAGGTACATGATGTGTTCCAATCCCTCTAATCATCCTGATGCCCCTTTTCTGGGTTAGCTCTACTATGTCAATCTCTGTCTTTTAGCTCTTGTAAGCACTAATTAGAAAGAAAAAGGCTCATGGCATTTCTAGGTGGAGATGTTTCTTTGTTGGGTTGTTTTTTAAGGCTAATATAGTTCCTTCTGTGCTTCTGCAAGTGCAAACTAACAGTAGAAAGTTAGCTAAATATTAATGGCAAGAAACTAAAACTGCATGAAACCAAATGCTCAGCAAGTCACATGCAGAGTTTATGACATAAAATAGGCAAATAACACAGAATAAAGTCAGCACTTCTGATTTGTTGCTCACAGAAGTTAATTCCAGGGCTGAATTGAAGTCCAGAGCTGCCTGAGTTCCCCTTCTGTGCAACTTTCTGCAAAGGGTTAGATATTGAAGGAGTTAAACCTGCTGGGCTAGCTGCAGAAAGCAGCTTCCAAAAAGCTCAGGAGCTCCTATGCCTGGTGTTTGAGTCTGCATCAAGAGAAATGTGGGCAGCAGAGCACGAGAGGGGGTTCTGCTCCTTTGCTCTGATGCAACCCCAGCTCAAATCCTGCCTCCAATTCTGGTGTCCCCAGCAGAAGAACACAGAGCTGCTGGAGTGAGGCCAGAGGAGCCCACAAGGATGATCCAAGGGTTGGAGCAGCTCTGCTGCGAGGACAGGCTGAGGGAGTTGGGGGTGTGCAGTCTAGAGAAGAGAAGATTCCAGGGACACCTTAGAGCTACCTGCCAGTACCTGAAGGGATCCTGCAGGAAGGCAGCAGAGGGACACTTCCTGAGGGTGTCTAGAGACAGGCCAAAGGGGAATGGTTTGAAGCTGAGGGAGAACAGGGCTAGACTGGAGTTGAGGAAGAAGTTCTCCCATACAAGGGTGGTGAGACAGTGGAGCAGGTTGCTCAGGGAGGTTCTGGATGCCTCCTCCCTGGGGGTGTTCAAGGGCTGCTTGGATGAGGCCTTGAGCAGCTGAGTCTAGTTGAGAGGTCTTCCAGCCCATTCTGGGGGTGGGGGTTGGTGTAGATGATAGAACAGAATAGAATAGAATCAGCCAGGTTGGAAGAGACCTCCAAGCTCATCCAGTCCAACCTAGCACCCAGCCCTATCCAGTCAACCAGACCATGGCACTAAGAGCCTCATACAGTCTTTTCCTGAACACCTCCAGGCACAGTGACTCCACCACCTCCCTGAGCAGCCCATTCCAATGCCAATCACTCTCTCTGACAACAACTTCCTCCTAACATCCAGCCTGAACCTGCCCTGCCACAGCTTGAGGCTGTGTCCCCTTGTTCTGTCCCTGGCTGCCTGGCAGCAGAGCCCAACCCCACCTGGCTACAGCCTCCCTTCAGGGAGCTGCAGACAGCAATGAGCTCTGCCCTGAGCCTCCTCTTCTGCAGGCTGCACACCCCCAGCTCCCTCAGCCTCTCCTCACAGGGCTGTGCTCCAGGCCCCTCCCCAGCCTTGTTGCCCTTCTCTGGACACCTTCCAGCACCTCAACATCTCTCTGCAATTCAGGAGCCCACAACTGGACACAGCACTCCAGGTGTGGCCTGAGCAGTGCTGAGCACAGGGGCAGAAGAACCTCCCTTGTCCTGCTGGCCACACTGCTCCTGAGCCAGCCCAGGATGCCATTGGCTCTGCTGCCCACCTGGGCACTGCTGCCTCATCTTCAGCTACCCTCTACCAGTACCCCCAGGTCCCTTTCTTCCTGGCTGCTCTCAGCCACTCTGTCCCCAGCCTGTAGACTCTAAGGTCTCTTCCAACCTGAGCCATTCTGTGACTCTATGAAAATCCAAGTGTGAGTGTAGTGATAGTTACATGTGGAGATGAGGCTTAAAAATGCTCAATCCTTTGGGATCATGTTGGTTCCTTGTATTGGCTCTGGCAAGTGGAATTTGTGGTTTAGATTGGCTTCTTCACATTGCTCTCATGAGAAAAAGGTGGAGGGGCAGGAAAAGCCAAGCAGGGCTCTCATAGTGGTCATTCCTTATTAGAAGCCTTGGTCTGAGTGTGAGCTGGATTGGAAAGGCTCTGCAGAAATAATTGTGTAACTGGCCCTAGCTGCTGTAGCTTTTTATTTGGACTAATTGAGAAGTGGAAATAAAAGCATTGCCATTACAGCAGGGAAACATTTCAGCCTTGTTAATATTGTTCAATCACATGGAAAACAATCAGGAGGAGGGGAAGGCTTTGGCTCTGCAGCCCTTCCATTAGAATCTATTTCACAGCAAGAACGTTTAGCCCTCCACCTTCAACGTTTTAGCTTGTCAAAGCTAATTCCTCTTAAACAAAAGGCTGGATTAACCCTGGCATTTTCAGCAGGACTTCCTTCTTCTTATCTCACCAATCAGTTACTGAGCAGGTCAGGCCTAAAGTGGCATTTGCTGTGCTTATAACTGTCAGTGTGAAACCAGCACCCCTTGCTCAGAGCTTCTCAGCAAATGCAAATGCAAATGCCAATGCCTCGATTACATTAATTGTGCCTGTTTGCATACACACAGGATGGGAAGCTGGAAAGTTCCTTGGATATTTCTTTGGGTGATTATTATTCCCTCCTGCACACCATTGCTGTCATTCCTGTGTGGTTTTCTCTCTCTTGCTACTAGGTCAGCGTGAACCTTAGAATCATAGAATCAGTCAAGGTTAGGCAGGACCAGAAGGATCACCTGAAAAAGTCCCTCCCCAGCTTTCTTGCAGCCCCCAGGCAGAGTGGTTGGTCACAAGCTGCTCGTGGTGTGAAATGAAATCACAGAATCAGACAGGGTTGGAAGGGACCACAAGGATCAGCCTGTTCCAACCCCCCCTGCCAAGAGCAGGGACACCCTACCCTAGATCAGGCTGCCCACAGCCTCATCCAGCCTGGCCTTAATCACCTCCAGAGACACTTCTACCACGTCCCTGAGCAGCCCATTCCAGGCTCTCACAACTCCACGGTGAAGAACTTCCTCCTCATGTCCAGTCTGCATCTCCCCACCTCCAGCTTTGCTCCATTTTGCCTTTTCATTTGATTGCATTTTAACTCTTTTTAAATGTTCTTTCTCTTCCAGGTGAATGTGGAAGGTGTCCACTGTGACAGGTGCAAGCCTGGTGCATTTGGCCTCTCTGCCAAAAACCCCCTTGGCTGCAGCAGCTGCTATTGCTTTGGCGTGAGCAGGCAGTGCAGCGAGGCGAGGGGGCTGGTGCGCATGTGGGTGAGTAGGGAACTGCTGAGCCATGTAATGTGATAATGTTGTTTCCTGCTGGCATCTTTTAGTCAGGCACTGAGAGGTAGCTAGAAAATGCCAAACATTTAAGCAATCTTGTATCCTCTAGAAGTGGAGAGAGCAGTGTGTGTTCCATTAGACTAGCAGGGTCAAGGCATTAAATAAGTAGATAAGAAATGCAGTGAGAGGATTTGGTGATCCTGAGGATCTTTTCCAACCTGGATGATTCTGTGATTCTAGGATCATAGAATCATAGAATGGTTTAGGTTGGAAGGGACCTCAAGGATCATCCAGCTCCAACCCCCTGCCATAGGCAGGGACACCTCCCACTAGAGCAGGCTGCTCAAGGCCTCATCCAGCCTGGCCTTAAACACCTCCAGGGAGGAAGCATCCACAACCTCCCTGGGCAACCTGTGCCAGTGTCTCACCACCCTCACTGGAAAGAACTTCCTCCTAACATCCAGTCTAAATCTCCCCTCTGCCAGTTCAAACCCATTCCCCCTCGTCCTGACATTCCCAGACCTTGTCAATAGTCCCTCCCCAGCCTTCCTGTAGGCTCCCTTCAAATCCTGCAAAGCCACTCTAAGGTCTCCTCCAAGCCTTCTCCCCTCCAGGCTGCAGAGCCCCAACTCTCTCAGCCTGTCCTCAGAGCAGAGCTGCTGCAGCCCTCTGAGCATCTTGGTGGCTCTCCTCTGGACTGGCTCCAGCAGTTCCATGTCCTTCTTGTGCTGAGGGCTCCAGAACTGCACCCAGGACTGCAGGTGAGGTCTGAGGAGAGCAGAGGCAAGGGGCAGAATCCCCTCCCTTGCCCTGCTGCCCACACTGCTCAAGCTGAAGGAAGGCTACTAAAACCCAGGAGAGGACAAGCTGGCTGTGTGGGGAGATTACACAGTCCATAATCACTGCTGCACAGTGCACAGCTTCACAGAATCACACAGTGCCAAGTTGGAAGGGGCTGCAAGCATCATCTGGTCCAGGCTTTCAATGGCAGAGTAGCGCAGCAATGAGCTGGCCCAGCACCCTGCAAACTGGGTCTTAAGACTGTCCGGTGCAGGGGAAAACGCAGTGTACCCAGGTGTGTTCAAGGGTCCCAGATGCTTCTTGTCCAGCAGAGATTGCCCATGGTTCAATTGATCTGTTCCTTCTTGGGTTTATTACTGGTTTTTTTAAAAGAGCTTATTGAAGCTTTATTTCAAGGCAGGAGAGGGAGGGTGGAATCCATCAGACGGATGGAAAAGCTTTAAAGATCTACTCCAGCTGGGACACCTCTCAACTTGACTCAGCTGCTCAAGGCCTCTTCCAGCCTGGCCAGGGAGGGGACATCCACAAACCCCCTGGGCAACCTGTTCCACTGTCTCACCACCCTTGTACTGAAGGACTTCTTCCTCAGCTCCAGTCTGACCCTACTCTGCCTCAGCTCCAAACCATTCCCCCTTGGCCTGTCTCTAGACACCCTCAGGACAAGTCCCTCTGCAGCCTTCCTGCAGGATCACTTCAGGCATTGGCAGCAGCTCTAAGGACCCCCTGGAGCCTTCTCTTCTCCAGGCTGCACACCCCCAGCTCCCTCAGCCTGTGCTCACAGCAGAGCTGCTCCAGCCCTTGAGTCCCTTTGTGGCCTCCTCTGTCCTCACTCCAGCAGCTCTGTGTCCTTACGGTGTTCATGGTGAGGTCTCAGAAGAGCAGAGCAGCATTTTTTGCTGTCTAAAGTAATAAACATTGATTATGGACATGACAGCAACTGACTGAGGGCTGGCAGTGTTAGGAAAGCTTCCATGTCTGATCAGTCCATAGATGCTGCTGTGGATGGAAATGCCAAGAGGCTTAAAGCCTGCTGCAGGTCTTGGCTGTTTCCTTGTTCCCTGATCCCTCTCTGCTGAACAGCCTGTTGAGGGGGTGACTGTTGAGGATATGACTTTGCACTTAATAGAATAGAATAGAATAGAATCAATCAGGTTGGAAGAGACCTCCAAGCTCATCCAGTCCAACTTAGCACCCAGCCCTGGCCAATCAACCAGACCATGGCACTAAGTGCCATCCAGGCTTTTCCTGAACACCCCCAGGGACAGTGACTCCACCACCTCCCTGGGCAGCCCATTCCAATGCCAATCACTCTCTGACAACAACTTCCTCCTAACATCCAGCCTGAACCTGCCCTGGCACAGCTTGAGGCTGTGTCCCCTTGTTCTGTCCCTGGCTGCCTGGCAGCAGAGCCCAACCCCACCTGGCTACAGCCTCCCTGCAGGGAGCTGCAGACAGCAATGAGCTCTGCCCTGAGCCTCCTCTTCTGCAGGCTGCACACCCCCAGCTCCCTCAGCCTCTCCTCACAGGGCTGTGCTCCAGGCCCCTCCCCAGCCTTGCTGCCCTTCTCTGGACACTTTCCAGCACCTCAACATCTCTCTCGAATGGAGGAGCCCAGAACTGGACACAGCACTCAAGGTGTGGCCTGACCAGTGTTGAGTACAGGGGAAGAATAACCTCCCTTGTCCTGCTGGCCACACTGCTCCTGATACAAGCCAGGATGCCATTGGCCCTCTTGGCCACCTGGGCACACTGCTGCCTCATCTTCAGCCTACTATCCACCAGTACCTCCAGCTCCCTTTCCACTTGCTTTCTTTGTTCTCCTCACTCTTGAGGGGAAAGCAGTTTTGCTCCCAGCCCCTTGCATTTGTTCCCTCACTTCCTGTGATACTTTCATCAGCACAGAATTACTGAGACCCTTACTGCAGTTTTTCATCTAAATGCTGATTTCTGTATCATGCTATTGAGACACTTTCAACAAGTCTAAGCAAATGACAAGTGCCTAAGTGTCCTCCTTACAGTTGTCATTAAATCTGAATTCAGAGTTACAGAAACCCTAAGCCCTCACTCTCTGCATATTGCCTGGAGAACACTTAGCTTGAATATTACTTAAAAGTCCCAAAGGATCAGGCACTATGTTCCACAGCCCCACTGGCAGGTAATCAGTGTTGGTGAGAAGTGTGCTTCTGCCTAAGGTAGGTTTCTCTCAGTCTGAGCAGGAGAGACTCAGGTCTGAAACAGCAGCAGGAAAATAACCTCAATAACATTCTGGAGATGGCCTGCTGAGCACAGAATTGCAGAGTGGTAGGGGTTGGAAGGCACCTCTGGAGATCATGGAGTCCAACCCCCATGCCAAAGCAGGATCACCTAGGGCAGGGCACACAGGAACACATCCAGACAGGTCTTCACAGAATCACAGAAGGGTAGGGGTTGGAAGGGACCTTCAGAGGTCATCAAGTCCAACCCCCTGCCAAGGCATGATTGCCCAGGGCAGGGCACACAGGAACACATCTAGGCAGGCCTTTAAATTCTTCAGAGATGAAGACTCCACCACCTCTCTGAGCAGCCTGCTCCAGGGCTCCAGCACCCTCACAGCAAAGTTCCTTCTCATGTTTAGATGGAACTTCTTATGTTCAATTTTGTGCCCATTACCTCTTCAAAGTCTTAAAAGTCCCTCCAGAAGGTGACTCCTGATAAAACAAATGGAACCAGTGCTAAAGTGTTCTTTGTTAACAGGACAACAGGGTGCAAAAGTCACTGTTTATACCTGATGGAGCAGTCACAGAATCACAGAACTGTCAGGGCTGGAATGGGCCTCAAGGATCATCTATTTCCAACCCCCCTGCCATGGGCAGGGACATCTCATGTGGCTCAGAGCCACATCCAGCCTGGCCTGAAAAGCTTCCAGGGATGAGGCTTCTACCACCTCCCTGGGCAACCTGTGCCGGGGTCTAACCATTCTCATGGTGAAAAGCTTCTTCCTAACATCCAATCTGAATCTACCCACTTTTAGTTTTGCTCCATGCCCCCAGTCCTGTCACTACCTGACAGCCTAAAAAGTCCCTCCCCAGCTTTCTTGCAGCCCCCAGGCAGAGTGGTTGGTCACAAAGCTGCTCGTGATGTGAAAGGAAATCACAGAATCACAGAGTCAGTCAGGGCTGGAAGGGACCACAAGGATCAGCCAGTTCCAAGCCCCCTGCCATGCCCAGGGACACCCTACCCTAGAGCAGGCTGCACACAGCCTCAGCCAGCCTGGCCTTAAACACCTCCAGCCATGGGGCCTCAACCACCTCCCTGGGCAACCCATTCCAGCCTCTCACCTCTCTCATGCTGCACAACTTCCTCCTCACCTCCAGCCTCACTCTCCCCACCTCCAGCTTTGCTCCATCCCCCCAGTCCTGTCATTCCCTGACAGCCTCAAAAGTCTCTCCTAGAAATAACTCCTTTAAGGAGCTAGGATTGCAACCCTTCCTGGGGGAAACCAGACTTGATTTTCTTCTTGATTTGTTTTGAATCTCACAGGTGACCTTGAAGGCAGAGCAAATGGTTCTGCCTCTGGTGGATGAGAAGCTGCAGCGCAGCACCCTCACAGGGGTTGCCTTCCAGCCTCCTGAGATCGTAGCAGACATCGAGCTGGTGATGCGGGAGCTGCACTCAGAACCTGTCTACTGGAGACTTCCAGAGCAGTTTGAGGGCCGAAAGGTAAACATAATATTCCACTGGATACTGGCAGGGGTTTGCAGATCTCTTTTGGCTTTTAATTTGTACTCTGCAATGCCTTTTCTCACAGCTTCACAGGTTGCACTGGGTGCAGAAGGGACCCTCCGAGGTCATCTGGTCCTACCCTGCTGCAGTCAGCAGGACAGCTCCAACTAAAGCAGGTTGCCAAGGGTGCATCGGGTCTGATCTTGAAGGTCTCCAGAAATGGGCCCTCAACAACCCCCCTGGGCAACCTGATCCAGTATTTCCCCACTCTCATTGTGCACAACTTCCTCCTGATGTCCAACCTAAATCTGCCCTGCTCCAGTTTTGAACCATTGCCCTATTCCTATCCCCACAGGCCCTTCTGAACAGTCCCTCCCCAGCCTTCACTCCCCCTTCTGATACTGAAATGCAACTCTAAGTTCTCTCCAGAACCTTCTCTTCTCCAGGCTGAACAGATCCAACTTTCTCAACCTGTCCCCACAGCAGAGGCTCTCCAGACTTCTTATCATCTTCACAGCCCTCATCTGGACCCTCCTCATCAAGTCTATGTCCTTTTTGTGTTGGGGGCCCATGGCTGACCCCAGCCCTGCAGGTGAGGTCTCCCCAGAGCAGAGGGGCAGGATCCCCTCTCTCCATCTCTGCTCACACTTCTTTGGATGCAGCCCAGGCTGCCCTTGGCCTTCTGTGCTGTCAGTGCCCATTGCTGGCTCTTGTGCAGGTTCTCCCCCACCAGCACCCCCAAGTCCTTCTCTGCAGGGCTGCTCTCAACCTCATCATCCCCAGCCTGGACTGATACCAAGAGTTTCCCTGGCCTAAGTGCAGGACCTTGCACTCTTCCCTTGTGTTGAGCATGTCCATGTCATCACACACTCCTGAAGCAAATATTTGCCATTCCATTATTAGACTTTATTTGCTCAATCATCTTGGAAACTCACAACTCTGTTACATAAACACTGTTTAAAGCATAGATATTTGCAGCCAGTCTCATGCAATATTTGCCCACAGGAAATGTTACTGGAAAAATTAAGCTGCATTAATTTAAATAAGTCCCTTGTCACTTTTTCTTTCTCTCTGCTTTAAACAACATTTGCCTGATCTTTCAGAGACTCACAGAATCACCTGGCTGGAAAAGACCTTAGGATCATCAAGTCCAGCCATAACCTAACATCTCCCTGTACACACAGAATCACAGAATTAACCAGACTGGAAAAGACCTTTGAGATCATTGAGTCCAACCTATCACCCAGCACCTTCTAATTACCTAAACCCTGGCACCAAATGCCTCATCCAGTCTCCTTTTAAACACTCGTGAGAGGCCTGGAGCACAGCCCTACGAGGAGAGGCTGAGGGAGCTGGGATTGGTTAGCCTGGAGAAGAGGAGGCTCAGGGCAGACCTTATTGCTGTCTACAGCTACCTGAGGGGTGGTTGTAGCCAGGAGGAGGTTGCTCTCTTCTCTCAGGCAGCCAGCACCAGAACAAGAGGACACAGCCTCAAGCTGCGCCAGGGGAAATTTAGGCTTGAGGTGAGGAGAAAGTTCTTCACTGAGAGAGTCATTGGCTACTGGAATGGGCTGCCCAGGGAGGTGGTGGAGTCGCCGTCCCTGGAGCTGTTCAAGGCAGGATTGGACGTGGCACTTGGTGCCATGGTCTAGCCTTGAGCTCTGTGGTAACAGCTTGGACTTGATGATCTATGAGGTCTCTTCCAACCTTGGTGATACTGTGAGACTGTGATACCTCCAGGGATGGGGACTCCACCACCTCCCCAGGCAGCCCATTCCAAAGCCAATCTCTCTTGCTGGGAAGAACTTCTTCCTAACACCCATCCTGAACCTGCCCTGGCACAGCTTGAGGCTGTGTCCTCCTCTTCTGTCCCTGAGTGCCTGGGAGCAGAGCCCAACCCCACCTGGCCACAACCTTCCTTCAGGTAGCTGTAAAGAGAAATGAGCTCTGCCCTGAGCCTCCTCTTCTGCAGGCTGCACACCCCCAGCTCCCTCAGCTTTTAGACCATGACCATAAGTTCTTCATCCAGATGTCTTCTAGACATCTCTAGGGATGGTGACCACGACCTCCCTGGGCAGCCTGTTCCAATCCCTGACCACTCTTGCAGCAAAGAAAATTCTTCTTATCTCCAACCTGCATCTCAGGCTGTGGCTTTGAGGCCATTGTCCTGCATGTGAGGAGAGACAGACACCTAACGGTCCCACACGTCACTGTGTGTCCTGGTTTAAGTTGTTGACTGGCTAGGGCTGGGTGATAGGTTGGACTGGATGGTCTTGGAGGTCTTTTCCAACTGGTTGATTTTGTGATTCTCACTCCAGTCTACTCTGAGATAGTTGCAGAGGGCTATGGGGTCTCCCCTCAGCCTCTTCCTCTGAGGAGTACACAGTGCCAGTTCCCTCAGCTGTTCCCCACAGGACTTGTGTTCCAGACCCTTCACCAGCCTGGCTGCTCTGCTGTGCTGCTTTTCCTCCCATGGATGAGCCCTTCAGACCCCTCACAGCTGCTGGGTCCATCTGGCCAGGAGTCTGTCTTTAGCCAACTGCAAGTGAGCCTTCTCTTTGTGCTTTGTGTTTTGCTTTGCCAGCTGGCTGCTTACGGAGGGAAGCTGAAATATGCCATCTACTTTGAAGCACGAGAAGAGACAGGGTTCACCACTTACTACCCTCAAGTCATCATGAGAGGTGGACCCCCAACCCACACCAGAGTCATTGTGCGGCATGTGGCTGCCCCTCTCATTGGGCAGCTGACAAGGCATGAGATAGAGATGACAGAGGTAATGTTTCTAGCTGCCTTTGCTCCCCCTCCCCCTAGCACCTGCTTCTTTTCAGACTGGGAATAACCTGGGCTTGTCTGCTGTTTTTCAGCATGGATGGGAATACTATGGTGCTGACCAAAGAGGCAGAGACACTGCACCCTGGGACTACCACCAGGATCAGCCAGGTGTCAACAGGACACTGCCCCAGGCAGACTTCCCCTGGAGGCATTATGGAGATGAGCCAAGGCCAAGCAGAGCTGTATCGAGGGAAGACTTCCTGAATGTGCTCTATGATGTCCACTACATTCTTGTTAAGGCTACTCATGGCAACATCATGAGGCAGAGCAGGTAACTGTTTCATGAACGAGTGCAGCAGTCACAGGTGACCTGACAGAGCTCCCAGCTGCTCCCAGGTGCAGCAGTCACAGGTGACCTGACAGAGCTCCCAGCTGCTCCCAGGTGCAGCAGTCACAGGTGACCTGACAGAGCTCCCAGCTGCTCCCAGGTGCAGCAGTCACAGGTGACCTGACAGAGCTCCCAGCTGCTCCCAGGTGCAGCAGTCACAGGTGACTTGACAGAGCTGCCAGCAGCACTTCTATCCATCACACTGTCTATAACCAGTCGCTGGGAATTGAAGGAGCAGGGCAGTGATCATGCCTCTGTACTCAGTACTGCTGAGGCCATACCTCAAATACTGAGTCAGCTTTGGCCTCTCGCTCCATGAAGGACATTGAGGTGTTGGAGTATGCTTAGAGAAGGGCAACCAAGCTGGTGAAGGGTCTGGAGAACAGGGCTGGGGAGGAGCAGCTAAAGAACCTGGGGGTGTTTAATATGGAGAAGAGGAGGCTGAGGGCAAACCTCATTGCTCTCTACAGCTCCCTGAAAGGAGGTTGCATTGGGGTGGGGGTTGAGCTCTGCTCCCTAGTCTCAGGTGATGGAAGGAGAAGAAATGGCCTGAAATTGTGCCAGGGGAGGATTAGGTTGGAGAGGAGGAAAATTTTCTGTGCTGCAAGAGTGGTCAGGGACTGGCACAGGCTGCGCAGGGAGGTGGTGGAGTCCCCATGCCTGGAGGTGTTCCAGAAAGACTCGGAGATGGCACTGGGGACATGGTTCAGTGGCCATGGTGGTGTTAAGCTCAGTGATCCTCGGGGTCTTTTCTAACTGAAACTGTTCTATGCTTCTGTGATTCTGGAGTCAGTGTTCAGTGCAGCAAAAGAAGATGCAGGAGAGGGAAATTTTCATCAACAGAAAATGCAGATCAGAGTCAGGGCAGGTGAAGCCTCTGTTCTTCTGCATCCTGGAGGAGAAAGCACATGCAAGCAGACACATCCTGAAACAAAGCCAAAGTACTCTCTTGAGTAAATGTCTCCTCTGTGGAGACACACTGAGGTGATTCAATGGGAATGGTAGCACCTGAAGCAATTTTCTCTTGCAATGGGAAGTTAGGGGCAAAGTCCAAAATGAAGGAGTGCTCCTCTATCGTGAAGGAATCACAGAATAGACCTCTAAGATCATTGAGTCCAAACATCAACCTAAGACCCAACACCACCATGGCCTTCAAACCATGTCCCAAAGTGCCATGTCCACACATTTTGTGAACGCTTCCAGGGATGGAGACTCCATCAGCTCCCTGGGCAGCCTGTGCCAACGTCTGACCACTCTTGCAAGAGGGAAATCTTTCCTTATCTGCAACCCAAACCTCCCCTGGCACAATTTCAGGCCATTTCCTCTCCTTCCATCACCTGAGACTAGGGAAAAAAAACCCTACCCCCACATCACTTTCAGTAATGAGGCCTCCCCTCAGCCTCCTGCTTCATCAGATACAGTAGGGGCAGATATAATCTAAGTTTTCTGTTCAGTTCATTCATTAAGAAGTTAGATGATGAAGTCAAAATGACACTAAATTCAAAATGGAGATCAGGGAGCAGGCAGAGAGGAAGAATACTGAAATCTGCTGCAATCTAAAGGACAAAGGTTTTACCCTTTCACAGTATCACAGTCTCACAGTATCATCAGGGTTGGAAGAGACCTCATAGATCATC
>WAAF01013965.1:0-22949 GCA_013400475.1 Tricholaema leucomelas
ATCCTGTGATCCTGTGATTATAAGGCACTCAGGAGGTGAATGTTAGTTGGGGAACACAGGAATTCATCTTTTGGATTGTGTTGTATTTTGACAACTTAAATTATGCTGTTTTCATTCTTATTAGAGGAAATTCTAACTACTTATGTGAAAGAGCTACTGAAAGCACCTCTGTCATAAAGTGATGGAAAGAGGGTCAAGTAGCAAGAAATATGTAAGAGATGTAGAAGGAGAATCACACTGCAAAGACTTTATGCTGAGATTTAGGGAACACAGTTGCTGCCTTTGTCATGGAGTTTCCCTGCATAAGGAGACTACATCCTCTTATCATTGCCTCATCTCCATCTGATCACCATCTGTTCCAATTTACCTGGTCCTGCTTTTCTGTTTCAGCGTCAGGATCTTCAGCTTAGAGAGTCTTTGTACAGCACCTAGTATGAAGAGGCTGATTACTTATTTATGCAGATTTTAGATACCATTGTCCTTTCAAGCAGTTAACAATTTCAGAGTCACAATAAGAAATATACTCCTAGGTGAGCTTATCACAATATGTGGAGACAATTTTGTGAAATATAGAATAACTGTCAACATATCAATGAGACCTGACTGTTATGTACTGAACTCAAGGGTCAATATGCCAATATCTTTTCAATCCACACAGACATCAGTAAGAAAAAACTCTCCATATTTGATTAAGTAAATTGAAAAGAGGAGTAATGCAGAGTGACGTGATTAACTGCAAATCAGGAACAATTAGCCAAGGCAGTAGAGAAGCTGCTGAAAAAAATGTGGTCAGTAGCCACTGAGATTGGTATATATTTTAATTTCTACTCTAAATACTTTAAAATATAAAGGTACAGTTTTAGTCAGTCTGGCAGTCAAAATCTGACTACAGTTTCCAGGCTATTTTAAATTACTTCCCAACCTAATCAGTCTTTTGAGTGGATAGAGGAGACGCAGACCAGGGAAGAGGATAGATACCTCCACTCAGGCTTTACTTCAATTAAGTCCATTCCTACAGAGAAAACGCACTAAAGCACTTCCTTAATTCCTCTGGTCTACAGGTTCTCATTAGCTCTTCAAACTTAATCCAGGCTCTGACACTGACTTCAAATTTCAACCTGTTTCCAAAGTGTTTCGAACATTACTTAATATCTGCAAATCACCTTATTTCAAACATATGATATGAGGACTTTTACTAAAGGTCTATTTCACTAGCACACGTTTCTGAAGCATGATGAAAGGCCACAAAGGTGATCAGAGGGCTGGAGCATTTCTGCTGTGGGGACAAGCCACAAGAGTAGCTCCAGCTCTTCAGCCTGGAGAAGAGAAGGCTTCAAGGAGACCTTATGGTGGCCTTCTAGTATCTGAAGGGGACCTACAGAAAGGCTGTGGAGGGACTATTTACAAGCTCTTGTAATGACAGGACAAGAGGTAACAGGTTAGGGGAGATTTAAACTACATGTTAGGAAGAAGTTCTTTACAGTGAGGGTGGTGAAACACTGGCACAGGTTTCCCAGGGAGGTTGTGGCTGCTCCCTCCTTGGAAGTGTCCAAGGCCAGGTTGGATGAGGCCTTGAGCGACCTGTTCTAGTGGGAGGTGTCCCTGCCTATGGCAAGGGGTTGGAACTAGCACCAAGCTGGGGGCAGATGTGGCTGGGCTGGAGAGCAGAAGGGCTCTGCAGCGGGACCTCGACTGCCTGGACAGATGGGCAGAGTCCAAGGGGATGGCGTTCAATGGCTCCAAGTGCAGGGTGCTGCACTTTGGCCACAACAACCCCATGCAGAGATACAGGCTGGGGTCGGAGTGGCTGGAGAGCAGCCAAACAGAAAGGGATCTGGGGGTGCTGATTGATACCCACCTGAACATGAGCCAGCAGTGTGCCCAGGTGGCCAAGAGAGCCAATGGCATCCTGGCCTGCATCAGGAATGGTGTGGCCAGCAGGAGCAGGGAGGTCATTCTGCCCCTGTACTCTGCACTGGTTAGACCACACCTTGAGTACTGTGTCCAGTTCTGGGCCCCCCAGTTTAAGAGGGACATTGAGATGCTTGAGCGTGTCCAGAGAAGGGCAACGAGGCTGGGGAGAGGCCTCGAGCACAGCCCTACGAGGAGAGGCTGAGGGAGCTGGGATTGTTTAGCCTGGAGAAGAGGAGGCTCAGGGGAGACCTTATTGCTGTCTACAACTACCTGAGGGGTGGTTGTAGCCAGGAGGAGGTTGCTCTCTTCTCTCAGGCAGCCAGCACCAGAACAAGAGGACACAGCCTCAAGCTGTGCCAGGGGAAATTTAGGCTTGAGGTGAGGAGAAAGTTCTTCAGTGAGAGAGTCATTGGACACTGGAATGGGCTGCCCAGGGAGGTGGTGGAGTCACCGTCCCTGGAGCTGTTCAAGGCAGGATTGGACGTGGCACTTGGTGCCATGGTCTAGCCTTGAGCTCTGTGGTAACAGGTTGGACTTGATGATCTATGAGGTCTCTTCCAACCTTGGTAATACTGTGCTACTGTGATCCTTGAGGACCCTTCCTACCTAAACCATTCTATGATTCTATGTTCAAGACCCACCTGGATGCAATCCTGTGTGATCTGGTATAGGTGATCCTGCTCTGGTAGAGGGGTTGTGCTAAGATGGTCTTTCAAGGTCCCTTCCAGCCCCTAACCTTTGTGTGTGATTCTGTGAAAGCATTAGAATGGCATCAATTTAAAGTAAGTTTATACATATATGACTTGAGATGTGTCCAAAAAATATTTGTCTTTCTGTAAGATATATTTTCTTACATATTTCAGAAATCCACTTTTGTTTCCCTATCTCATTACAGAGCATGCTTTTTTTTTGTTGTTGTTTGGTTGTTTGGTTGTTTTTTTTTACCCCACTCATATTTTTTTTCCTTGGAAATCCTTTATGGGATGTAAAACCTGGGCAGAAGGGACATAGATGATGGCCAGATGTAATGCAGTGAGCAAAAAACTACAGGCAAGTGAAGACCATGAAAATCACTTGCTCTTTTTATAAGTTTTTACTGATATCAGAGTAACTTCCACTGTCTCAGCAAATTCTCTAAGGAAGGGCAAATCCTTTCAGCCTTTTAATAAGGTGGATGGATGGTCCCAAGAAAGCAACTTTCCTATGTGTAAAACTCTCTGTGTCTCTATGCTTGTGCATGTACACTTTTGTCTCCCAGACAAATATTTATTGATTCCATTTAATGCCTGAGTTGCAAAGCTGTTTCATTTGGAACTAGCCAGTCGACAGCTTCAGTTGCAAACTGTGGGTTCAGAGAACCAAATGAAACTAGCAACTAGTGAAACATAGCAACTAGTAATTCCATACATTTTAATCTGTCTGGATAAGGAAGACTTTTCACATGATAGCCAAGGAGGTTATTTTGCTTACATAGGCACCATCACACTTTACAGCAACAAAGAAGGAACTCAGCATTCTCCTGAAATCTCAGTCTTGCCCTCATGATACTTAAGATTATATTAATGGAAAAAGTTATAAACAACATGGGTCATGCCATAGAATCAAGAATCATCTCATTGGAAAAGATCTTTAAGATCACTGAATCCAACTGTTATCTAACTCTATGGTCTGGTGCTAAATCATTGCACCCTTAGCACTACTTCTCTGTGTCTTTTAAACACCTCCGGGAATGTGGATTCAATCACCTCTCTGAGGAGCCTATTCCAGTGTTTAATAATCCTTTCAATAAAGAATTTTCTTCTAATATCCAATCTAAACCTCTCCCTTCTTCAACTTAAGGTTATTTCCCCTCAGCCTGTTACTTACTACTAGGGAGAAGAGACCAACATTCACCTCACTACAACCTCTTTTCAGGTAGATCAATTACTCCATCAAAGCATTCTCAAAAGGCAATTCCACTGAAATAAATAGGATAAATTGAATGAATATCTTCTCTCTAAAGACTTTATAATCTCTTCCCAGGAAACAACAAATATTTTACTTGGAATTAATCAATTTTTTTTAATGTCAACATGACTTGTGTGAAAACAGAGACTGTTATTTAAACTATGCCCAGTCACAATGGTGTGGAGCTTAAAGCCACTAGTTAAATGAGCAAGAGGGAGTGCTGGAAGAGAGGAGTATATCTTATCAAACAGTCTCAAGATTTACATAGCCACCATTGCTAATGCAATGCCTGGTTTCATTAATGCAAAGGGCATAGTGACAAGAATGCAGAAACAAATATTTGGAGCTCTCAATGAAAAAAAAAATCTCAGAGACTTTTGATCTTTCTTGAAGATGGTAGAAAAACTGCAGACCTCTTTCTTGAAATACTCCATTTGTTTTCACTAAGACCTTGAAAATATCTGGGTCTGGCAAAGTTGGGAGGGTTAGTGAGATGTCTGGGAAGTTTTAAACCGAGCAGTTAGGCGGTTGGGCTGCAAATCATTAAAAAGAAAAGCAGTGATTAGCAGAGCTGAAGAAATAATAGAAATAGCAAGAAATATAAACAGGTGTTTCACATTGATTAGTCTTCTCTGATTCTATAACAAGAGTGGGTTTTGTAGGATAAAAGAGCAGCATGGAACAGCATTCACCTAACCAACTGCAGCAGATAACAAGTAGAACTTTGTTCAGAAATATCCTTCAGAGTGTGAGAACAATTAAACAGAAAAATCAGAGTCTTGTCTATTTTTTTTTTTTTCATTCTTTGCATATAAGCAAAGAATGTGACTGAGTGAATGTGGGTGCCTGTGTATGTGTGTATACACACATGTACATGCATGTAGGCATATGTGTATATTTCCTTCTCTATTATCTTGGCTGAAATTAATACCATCTCTTTTTTTTTTTTCTTGCTCTTTTTACAGGGAATTTAATTTTCATTTCTTCCACCTGTAATATATATCAGAGTATGTCTAGACACATGTTCCAGTAGGAGTAGGAAGGTGATTGTCCCCTTGTACTTGGCTCTGATGAGGCCACACCTCAAGTATTGTGTTCAGTTTTGGGTGCGTCAGCACAAAAGAGATATTGAGGTGCTGGAGCAAGAACAGAGGAAGGCAAGGAAGTTGGTGAAGGGCCTGGACAATACATCTTATGAAGAACAGCTGAAGGGGAGCTGGGGCTGTTTGAAAAAGGGGAGGCTGAGGAGAGACCTCATTGCTGTCTACAGCTACCTGAAAGGACGTTGTAGAGAGATTGGTACTGGTCTCTTCTCACAGGTGATAGAACAGGAAGGAATGGCCTCAGGCTGTGACTAGACAGGTTCACACTGGATATAAGGATTTTTTTTTTCTACAGAAAGAGTGGTCAGGCATTGGAATGGCCTGCCCAGGATGGTGACTGAGTCACCATCCCTGGATGTGTTTTAAAGTAATTTGGTTGTGGTGCTTGGGGATATGGTTTAGGGTGAACTTTGCAGAGTAAGGTTGTTGGTTGGACTTGGTGATTCTGAGGGTCTTTTCCAAACTTAATGTTTCTGTGATTCAGTTATTCTGTGATCTGACCACTCTTTTTGTGATTTTTTTTTTCTAATGTCCAGTCTAAACCCAACCTGTTGCAGTTTGATGCCATTTCCTGTTGTTTTATTATGAATTACCTGTGAGAAGAGATCAGCACCAACCTCTCTACAACTACTGTAGAGAGCGATGAGGTCTCCCCTTAGCATCCTCTTTTTCAAACTAAACAGCCTCAGATCTTCAGTTGATCTTCATAAGATTTTTTTGTCAAGACCCTTCACAAGCTTTGTTGTCCTCCTCTGCACTTGCTCCAGCACCTCAATCTCTCTTGCGCTGAGGTGCCCAAAACTGAACAAAATACTTGAGGTGTGGCCTCATCAGTGCCAAGTACTGGGGGACAGTCACCTCCTTACTCCTGCTGCTGGGCACAGTATTTCTAATACAAGTCAGGATACCTTTGGCTTCCTGTGCCACCTGGGCACACTGCTGGCTCATATTCAGGTGCTTGTTGATAAGAACCCTGAGGTCACTCGTCATCACACACTGGTATCGGAGATATGAAACATCCAGGTAAGACTCTAGTTTTCTTTTTTTTCCAAATCCAGCCTGGTTTAATAGTTCACAGAGTTACAGCCAACACTCCTGACTCTGGTCTGTGCTGTCTATAGTCTATCTAGAAGATGTAAGTGTCCTTCTATGACTGTAGCTTGAGCTAATGGGCTTGGAAATCCTGGGTGGTATGCTGGGAATTCAACACTGTTCTTGCAATCTCCCCCACCACTCAGCAGGATTAGTCCTCTTCCATTAGCCAGCTGTTTTCTCAAGATCAAAGCACTGTGGATTGAAGTGCACTTCACTCTTTGTGTTTCAGGTTTTTCCTGTGCTTCCACTTTGTACTTTCGACATGTAAATGTCAGGTGGGCGTAACAATGCTTAAAGGGCATAAGCTAATATTTCAGCTTTAACATCATTAAGTACCTCTGACTGCAGCAGAGAGGGAGTGTGCTGTCCTGGCAACTCCATTGCCTGCCCTAGCAGCACAGTGGCAAGCACAGTGGCATGCTGGCACAGCATCAGAGGGACGTGGCACCCAGGGCTTCACCAGCACAGGAGCAGGCGGCCAGCCATTTCAGCAGGTGGGGAGAAGAGGTGGCAGCCAAAGAACAAAACATGCATGAGTGCAATGGCTGAAATGAACCTCTCACTGAGTTTTGAAATGTTGATCTGTCTCTCTTAAACGTACAGTGCAGCATAGCTAAACAGCAGAGACAAGTTGTATCTGCAGAAATTAATGCCCCAAATGCATTTTTCTTTCATCAATAAAGAACAAACTTCTGTTTTAGCTGAAATTAGCACATTCTGGAAAGAGCTTCAGGCAGTTGGTATTATCATAGAATCATAGAATCAATCAGGTTGGAAGAGACCTCCAAGATCACCCAGGCCAACCTAGCATCCAGCCCTAGCCAGTCAACTAGACCATGGCACTAAGTGCCTCATCCAGGCTTTTCTTGAACACCTCCAGGGATGGTGACTCCACCACCTCCCTGGGCAGCCCATTCCAAAGGCAAATCACTCTTGCTATCTTATACTCATATAACATACAAGCATATATAAACATGGCACATGCAAGAGAGAGTACAGGTATAAAACAAAATAAGGTTTAAAAAGCCTCCACCTGCAATTTGTACATATGGGCAGCATGTTCCTTGCATCATTCATTAATCTCAGTGTAACTGGAGCAGTGTAATCTATGAATTATAGAAAAAAGGCATTTTTTTCATGTCAGAATATGAATCATTGACAAGCTTACGGTAAAAAGTTTTTGCTACATCTGTTGAAAAAGCTGAGGGAAAGAAGAAATAGAAAACAGTTGGCAATGATCTCTGAGGATAACTGAAGGCATGAAAAAAAATCCCTGAAGAGAGTAAAAAAGAATAGGGGTGTTTATTTTAGAGAAAGGATAAATACAAGGAGGCCAGATAAAGCTTTATAAAATAATATATGACATAGAGAGCAAAGAGTGGAATATTCAGCTCTGGCTTTCTTGTATTACACAAACAAAGGGATATTCAGTTAAAAGATGAAATTTAAAGCTGAGGAATGGAAATATTTCTCTCCACAGTGAAGAAGAATCATACTGTGGAACTCTGCCAAAAGGCAGCATTGTTTTTTTGAGTACTAAAAACAAATATATAAAAAAATCATGTAGATAGAGTATCCACAGTGATAGCACTGAGGCATAAATCCTGAGTCTCATTTTAAACACATTGCATTTGAGGTGTGGCAGAAGAGGAAAAAAACCTTCTTTTGGGTTAGCCATGGTGAAAAGAACTTATTTTCAGCATCTTTCTCTGAAGAAACAGATACTTACCACGCAAAGCCTGTGAGATTAAATGGGATATCAATTGGTTAATTCTGTAGAATCATCATAGAATCATCATAGAATGGTTTATGTTGGAAGGGACCTCAAGGATCATCCAGCTCCAACCCCCTGCCATAGGCAGGGACACCTCCAACTAGAGCAGGTTGCTCAAGGCCTCATCCAGCCTGGCCTTAAACACCTCCAGGGAGGAAGCATCCACAACCTCCCTGGGCAACCTGTGTCAGTGTCTTACCACCCTCACTGTAAAGAACTTCCTCCTAACATCCAGTCTAAATCTCCCCTCCTCCAGCTTAAACCCATTACCCCTCATCCTGTAGTAATAAGCAGAAATAATACAGGTTAAAATAATTGTCTGTATTATTTTTCTTTGTTTCTACTTCTACATCACAAAAAAGTATTATAAAAAATAATGACAGATGTTTTGCTTTGCTGCTATCAAAGACTCTCATCAGGATATAATAAGCACAGTAACAGTAGAAGACATTCAGGGGAAGTGCCATGGTTTCACACATGAACACAGGCACTGTTTCATGAAACAGGCTACTTCACAAAAAAAACATAAGTGGTAGTGATGGTGGTGAGGAAGCAGAAGTAGATGGTGGCTGGGAGGCCATATCTGAGCTGTGAACAATCCCAGCATTTACTGTAATTAACGATATGAGGCAAAAACTCACTCCATTGTCAAATTCCTATGGAGAAGCATTATCACTACAGCTGCTTAGAATAAAAGTATCCAAACCAGAGCTGAGACATGCATTTAACAGTTTGAATCCTAAAAAAACAATAAATGTATAACAAATGGGGGAAAAAAGAAAAAGAAAAATGCATTTAGCAGTTTGAATCCTAAAAAAACAATAAATGTATAACAAATGGGGGAAAAAAGAAAAAGAAAAATATACTGAAAAGTTTTCATATTTTTATTTTTTTAACCCTTTCTTTAAGATTTAAAATATTTGCTTCACTAAAGATACTTATAGGCTACTACTGGCTCTGTGCAGCCCCTGGCCCACCCTGGTGAGAGCTGATAGATGTCTATCTATCTTAGACTTCACATCTGCCTTTCATCTCAGCAGACTTTGACTGCGCCTGACATTATGACTCAGAGGTGAAGAGAGATGCTTATCTCTGTGCCCCATTTCAGATTTTCTTCCTGCAGTTCTTGTACCTGTGGCACAGTTTAACAAGAGACTTGGAGCCTGGATTACAGAGATGCTGAAGCAGAAGGGTCTCAAGTGTGTGTTTACCAATGAGGTAAGAAGAGTGTTAGATCTTGCTGCAGTCCAAAATCCACCATCAGCGAGTGCAGCCTGTCTGTCAAGGTGACCTGCTGGAGCCACAGCTGTGCAGCCCCAGCTCCTCTCCACTTTGTCTCCCTGTTAGCATGGGCCTGCTATTGCTGCTGGCAGTTCATGAATATGGCTCTTTTTATCTTGAGTTCATCAAGCCCTCACAGCTGCTTTCACAGTATGTTCAAATTTGGTATGAAAGTTGTATGTAACTCTAGAGTCATGATCACACATTAATATGCTAATAGGATTAGCATTACAGAGCTTGTGGAATACAAGTCTATCTTTAGATAACAGCATTTTCCTACTTTGAAGGTTCTAAGTTCTTACCCCAACACTGCTGTAGTTGGAGGTGGAAGGCAGGGAGCCTCTCTCTTTCTTGCTGTATTTCTCTCTCTCTCTGTTTGCATGTTGTCCAATGATGTTTGAAGATTTCCTTTCCATTTATTTCAGAGATTGCCCAGTGGTGTTATGGTGTTATTATCCTTCCACCAATATAAGTGGAAATGAAGGAGGAAGGCAAAGAGTTTACAAGAATTAGTTAATGCTATCACAGCATTGCTGCTGATACTACACTGCTACCATGTTTGTGGCCACAGACTGTGTAGCTGACAACGTTCCTGGAATTCAGGAGACCGTCCAGTACTTTGGAAGGTGTTTATGGCTGCTCCACATAGAATCAGAGAATGACTGGAATTGAAGGTGCTTTAAAGATCACCTAGAAGCAACACCACCTGCCATGGACTCAAGCCCATCCATGCTCAAAGCCTCATCCACCCCGGCCTTGAATGCTTATAGGGATGGGGCATCCCAGAAAGCTGTTCACAGAAAAAGCTGTTCACAGAATTAACCAGATTGGAAAAGACCTCTAGGATCATCAATTCCAACCTAGCACCTAACCCTTCTAATTAACTAAACCATAGCACTAAATGCCTCCTCCAGTCTCCTTTTAAACACTTCCAGGGACGGTGACTCCACCATCTCCCTGGGCAGTCCATCCCAATGCCAATCATTCTTTCCATGAAGAATTTCTTCCTCATATGCAGCTTAAACCTGATGCAGTTTGAGACTGTGTCCTCTTGTTCTATCACTGGGTGCCTGGGAGAAGAGACCAACCCCTGCCTGACTACAACCTCCTTTCAGGTAGCTGTAGAGAGCAATGAGGTCTCCCTTGAGCCTCTTCTTCTCCAGGCTGAACAACCCCAGCTTCCTTAGCTGCTCCTCATTGGGCTTAAATTGAGGGGCCTAGAACTGGACACTGTATTCAAGGTGTGGCCTAACCAGTGCAGAGTACAGGGGCAGAATGACCTCCCTGCTCCTGCTGGCCACACCATTCCTGATCCAGGCCAGGATGCCATTGGCTCTCCTGGCCACCTGGGCACACTGCTGGCTCATGTTCAGTTGCCTGTCCATCAGTACCCCCAGGTCCCTCTCTGCCTGGCTGCTCTCCAGTCACTCTGTCCCCAGCCTGCAGCACTGCATGGGTTTGTTATGGCCAAAGTGCAGAACCTGGCACTTGGTCTTGTTGAAACTCATGGCGTTGGACTGTGCCCATCTATCCAGCCTGTTCAGGTCCCTCTGCAGAGCCCTCCTGCCCTCTGACAGATCAACAAATGCTCCCAACTAGGCGTCATCTGCAAACTTACTGATGGTGGACCCAATCCTCTCATCCAGATCATCAGTGAAGATATTAAACAGGACTGGGCCCAGCACTGATCCCTGGGGTACACCACTCATGCCTGGCTGCCAACTGGATGTGGCACCATTCACCACCACTCTCTGGGCCTGGACATCCAGCCGGTTCTTAACCCAGCACAGAGTGCCCCTCTCCAAGCCAAGGGCTGCCAGCTTGGCCAGGAGTTTGCTATGGCAGACAGTGTCAAAGGCCTTGCTGAAGTCCAGGTACATTACATCCACAACATTCCCTACATCCACCAGAGGGGTCACCTGGTCATAAAAAGAGATCAAATTAGTCAAGCAGGACCTGCCTCTCCTAAATCCATGCTGGCTGGGTCTGATCCCCTGGGCATCCTGTAAGTGCCCTATGATTACACTCGGAATGATCTGCTCCATTACTTTGCCTGGCACTGAGATTAGGTTGACAGGTCTGTAATTTCCTGGGTCCTCCTTCTGACCCTTCTTGTGGATAGGCATCACACTGGCCAGCTTCCAGCCTTCAGGAACCTTTCCAGTGAACCATGACTGTTGATAAATGATGGAGAGTGTCTTGAACAGCTCATCTGCCAGCTCTCTCAGCACCCTAGGATGGATCCTACCTGGTCCCATAGACTTGTGAAGATCCAAGAGGTTCAACAATTCCCTAACTGTGTCCTTATGGATTATAGAGAGACTGCTCTGCTTCCTGACCCTACCTACCAGCTCAAGAGGCCATCTGTCCTGAGAACAACCTGCCTTGCTATTGAAAATTGAGGCAAAGAAGGTGTTAAGCACCTCTGCCTTTTCCTCATCTCTAGTCACTACATTCCCCTCCTTGTCCAATAAAGAGCGGAGGTTATGCTTGCTCCTCTTTTTGTCATTAATGTACTTATAGGAACACTTCTCGTTATCTTTCACAGCAGTGGCCAGTCTAACTTCTAAACTTAGACTGTTCCACAGCATCCCTGGGCAATCTGTTCTACTGCCTTATCACTCTCAGGTGCAGGGCTGATATTTCTTACCCTTTTTCATATTTTGCTATACATATCTCCATGTCATACACAACAACTTTCATTCAGAAAAGCCAACACTGGTGGCATGTGTACATTAATGAGGTAAAAATAATAATTCTTAAGACTGTCCTGCAGTGGTATTTTGCCTGAATTTCTTCCAGTAAAAACCAAGATTTTCCTCAGCAGTCCTCACAGTGTCTCTGAATTCAAGGAACCGTGACAGTGAAATCCAGAGGAATTCCCTGTTTTCTCATCTCTTTCTGTGATTGCTTGCTTAGTAGTGAAACCTGCCAAACTAATTCTACTGGATGCTTTTCCACTTCCAGACAGGGCAAAAAACAGTTTAAAAAGTTGTGTTGATTTCTAGCTTAGGTCAAAGAACATATTGATCATTTGGGATGAAAACAAGCAACACGTGCAATACTGAAATACAAGAAGGACATTGAGGTGCTGCAGTGTGTCAAAAGAAGAGCAACCTCGTTGGTGAAGGGCCTTGAACACAAGTCTTATGAGGAATGGCTGAGGAACTGGGGTTGTTTAACCTTCAGAGGAGAAGGTTAAGGAGGGACCTGATAGCCCTCTACCTCAAAAGAGGCTGGAGCTAGGTGAGACTCGGTCTCTTCTCACATACAAGAAGTGACAGGGCAAGAGGAAACGACTTGAAGTTGTGCCAAGGGAGATTCAGATTGGATATTGTGGCAAGTTTCTTCATGGAAGGGATTATCAAGCATTGGAATAAGTTGCCCAAGGAAGTGATGGAGTCACCATCACTGGAGGTATTTAGAAGGTACGTGGATGTGGCACTTAGAGACTACGGCTTAGCAGTAGTGGTGGGGTTATAAGGTTAAGGTGAATGCCTGGACTTAATGATCTCAAGGGGCTTCTCTAACCTCAAGAGTTCTGTGATTCTATGATTCCATGTTCTTGATTGTGATTGTCTACCGGACAGTATCACTTTTTATTTACAGAATCAGCCATTTATTATGTATCATCAGGACAGACAAAAAATAAAGTAAAATTCACTTATAAATGTTTATTGCATGAAAAATTCAGCAAGAAAGAGAAGTCAGAAGAGCCTTGGCTGCTATGTGAAATTGCTCATTATCCTTAGATAATTTAACAGAGAGCAATGAGAGTGTTTGGACAAAATAACCTTTTTTGAAGTGATGTTTTGCTTAGGACAAAGAAACACGAGAAAGAAATAACAATAAGAAAGAGATTCAAAACCTTATTTCAGTTTCAAATGAGTCCAACTGAAAATAGTGACATGTGAATGTTCATGCTTTTTAGGCAAAAATTTCTTTGAGTTATACTACTCCAGTTTGTGACTAGAAAATCATCATCTGCCTTGATCTTCTGCTGCTTCCCAGTCACCCTGTCATATCCTTGCCATAGCCTCACTTACAGTACCCATATTCTTTTGAAACATTTATTCGTTCAAAGGGTAGTTCATTGGTACAAGAAAAAAGGTTCCAGCTGCAGAAATATGCTTAGTGAGGTGACAATGTAATATTTACTGCCTAGTAAGCAAGCAGTGGAAGGAACAAATAAGTACCAGAACAGACAGCTGTAGACAGAACACTTTAAAGCAGTCTAACAATGTTTTACCTGAAGTCAGCCACTGAAAGTTCCAGTCAGACAAGATAACTCTCTGTTTTGAGGAGCTGCATGAGATGATATATTAGAAGACATGAGTGAGTTCATGATTTTTCTGACTTTCATGCTTGAGAAAGTAATTCTGAAATAATCCTATACAGAAAACATAAAATGCTACTGGGCAGCTGTTTGTATATGCACATGACTGTCCGAGATAGAGGAGATCTATTAAAATGGTCTAACCTGTCTCCTATTAGCCTGTTATTTTGCAATAACTTTCCAAACTATCTGATATAATGTTCCTAATATTTAATATGATTCTACCTTCACTTGTGGCTTCCCAGCAGGTTTGCACTCCACTTTAAATGAGCTCTTCCTATGAGACGGACTCAAAAGAACTGCATTAACGCACACAAGGGTTGAAACATGGTATACCCTAAGCTTTAATTATGAATCACTGCCATGGGTTTTGAAAAGCAGCTGAAAGTCTAGTGATGTTTTAAGAAGGCAAATTCCTGAGGTTTATTTAAGAGAGTTCTGTTGCTTTAAATGTCATATACTGAAAGCCCTTGTTAATAAAGACTGGCACGGGTCACACTGTCAAGGATAAACAATCAGTCCTAAATCCTTTGTTTCAGGCTACAGTGAAACCTAATCCCCATAGTGTTCTTGCCTGGCCATGCATGCATGTAGATATGCACCACTTTTATAGTACTAGTGCTTTCTTTCAAGCACGTCGCTCCTGACTGCAAGGCATTTGATTTCTGGTAATTAATCAGCTCATCATACATGCTGTGTTTCTCCCTCAGGCCCAGCTCAAGTTAGTGATCCAAATCTGGCCCCGGGAAAAAAAGTGCACAGAATGAAACTCTGATAAACAGTGTTTGGCTAAACATTGAATTCAGATGACATTATAATTTTTTATAAACTGTAAGTCTAGGTTTGGAGGTTGGTTGCTTCTTTTTTGTTGTTGTTGCAAGCTATTTGTCTGTTCTTCCTCTGTAAGCTTTATTTCCCTTGTTGCCTCGTTTTAGAATGGCACAACATAAAACTACCAAGTGTGCACCTAAATAAGACATCAAGATCAGTGTATGCTTTTTGAGGTTTTGTGCTTCAGCTTCTGAACTCATTGTCTGACTTATTAGTGTTCATTTTTTAAACAACACTTGGTTACATTTATTTGTCATCCTTTATCTCCGTGTTCTTTCATGTTTGGCTTGTCTGTATAATAAGCGGGTTACTGCTAATTTGATCAGACCCAGGAAACAACTTCAGCCTGTGATGCTAATTCTTCATGCTTAGAGATGTGGCAACTCTCATTCTTTTCAGTTATGTACCAGTTGGCCTTAAATGTTGTTTGAGGAGTCCTGTGTTGTTACTAAGGATCCAAAAGTGCATTAGGAAACTTAACAGGCAAGCTCTCACTTTTTATTTCTTATGGTTAAAATCACAGCCTGTATGCCTACAAAGGCACTGCACTTAGCTAGTAAAGACTACTGGCTCCTGCCTCTCTGTCAGCTCATGGATACTGGTACTCCTCCTTGTTCTGCTAATGCAAAAGGATTTTGAATACTTGCTTCCTGCAGTGATGAGACATAGAGCTCTGCCAGCTTTATTTCTAGGCTATATTTTTTTGGCACAAACTAAGCTCTTTATGTCGATTCTTTTCCCTATGGCAAAGGCAAGAAACTGAAAGGAATCATTTCACCTAATAGCTCCCTGCCTCACAGGGCTGTTGTGAGACTTAATTAATTAATGTTTGTAAAGTGCTTTGAGAGCCTGGGATAAAAAGGTGCTATATAAGCATTGATATAAGTACAAAATATTGTTGTTATTATTAATTACCAGATTGATACAAAGCCATGGGGTGAATTAAAAGCTGAACTATAGTCCTCAGTGCAAAGGGTGGAAATAGTTTGTCCAGCATAAGGATTGACATTGCAGTGTATTTTTTGTTTGCAAAGACTTGTGTGTAGAGATGTCTTTAAGCCATGGGTCAGCTTGACTCAGGAGTCTTGCAAAACAAGACGGGGGAAAAAAAAGGCTTTTGAACACTAGCACTGCACTGGTTTTAATTTCTCTCTCTTTTCTTGTTCTAAGCATACCATCCAGATAAGTAAAATAAACCACACTGGGCCGAAGATTAAGTCAAATATCAAAATCATTGCATGCTGACCGTGAAAACTCACTCATGCTGAACATTTGTGGGTTATCAGGATCAAAGAGCACTCCAATATTTATCAAAAAGTGTAGCCCACCATGGTTTAGTCTTCATTAACCTGGTGTGCATTTGAAGAACTCAATAGAGTTAATGTAGTCCAAGCTAAAGCTGACATTTCTTGACTTAGGAAAACATTTATCCTCTTGAAGAGATGTATATCAGTTTGTAAATGTTGTGAAAGGGCAAAATAACATAAGGCTCGCATATGCTATTGGGCTGTCTGCATGCAATAAGCTTTATGGAACTGAATTATGCTTTGTAAGTAGAGTCAAGAAGGAACTTGTCATTTCAGTAATACCAGTAAAGCTTATTTCACATATAATGGGACATCCTGCTGTGCATAGATGATACAATTTTTCTAGCTGGATTTAAAAATATTAAAATGAAAAAGAGGCTAAATTAGGCTGTGAAAGCTTGACTATGTGTGATACGAAGGATGCTCAGCCAGCTGTAGGGAGTTCTGGAAATATATGGCATTACTCTTGCTACTTTTGGCTGATTGAGTTTCACATGTGGAAAAGACCTTGAGGAGTTTAGCTCTCTCACTTATATAGACAGGAATATGGATCTTAATGGGTGTCAGTTTTGATTCCCTGGCATTGCCTTTAGCCTTTTCAGTCTGTTCTAACTGTGCAACTAATGCTCATATCCATGATGTTCAGCTAGAAAAATACAATTTGAGAACTTGGCACGTTAAATCAGTAAAGTAGTGTATTCACATTAACATAAAAGGAGGTTTTCATACACATTGCTAACATACAATACACATGTATGTCAGGGAGAGAAATTGAAATGGAGATTATGGCAAAGGATCTAGACTCCTGTCTCGGCCTGACTAGCAGTTTCTTTTAATAACTTGAGCAAGTTGATTAATTTCTTCAGTCCTCAATAAAGCGTTATGAATCTTTTCTTTTTTTTTTCATCTGTGTGAAATAGCAGGAAGTGAAGCAAAGAGGAGCAGATATGTGTGACTGAGAGAATCATGAGCATCCAAATGGATAAAGAAAAACAGACCGATGCTTGCAGAAAAATAAAAGCCAAATGCCAGTCAACAACTACTCATTGACTGGAGCTAAAGCTAGAGAAGTGCTTCAGGCAAAGGGAGTTAAAAAGCTATTTGCTGCTGACTTGTCCCATATTCCTTTCTGAATATCTAGAAGTATTATTCTCACATATGTACTCTTAATAGCATAAGAAAGATGGTGAGAGCTGTAGACACCCAATGAAAGATGCACACCTTTCTAGAGCAATGTTAGAGTTCAGCTATGCCACAGTAGGATCCAGAACTGGTAACCATTTCCTTCATTAGCTCCACTCTGGCAGTTCAATTTTATAACTATTGCATTCTTCTGCTACTTTTTCAGCTGGGAAAATAAGGGGAAAAGTACAATATTTGGAGTACATGGGTGCTCACAGGTGGAAAGTGAAGTGTTACTATTTAACATTGAAGCCTGCTGCTGAGGTGCTACTCACTGATTCTTACAGAAGACAGCTTAATCAGACATAGTCAATAAGCTGAAGCCTGTGCAAGTTTCCACATTTTGTCTAAAGCCAGATTGCGAGGAGCTGCATAATGCTCTCATCCCATAGCACTTGCATAGTGTCTGGCTGCGCCAACAAGTTGGCAGTATATGCAAGTTGCTCTAGACCACTTCATGTCACAGCAATTAGTCAGGTACTGAGGTAATTAAGGCAAAGTAACAGCTCCACATCCACAAGCTTCCCGACGTAAAGGTGTCAGCTAGTGGGGAGTGATCTGGGGGGAAATCTCTGTAATTCCATGTGTTATTGAGGAACATGTTAGAGCACTGGTTGGAGACTGATCCTGCAATAGAAGTCTATCAAGGGAAGGAAAGTGAATATATGGATCTGCCTACATTTAAATGCAAATTAAAAGGAAAATACCAGATGCAATGGTAACAGAATAGTGTCCTCTAAACATTCATTGGTTCAGTTTGAATACCTCTCTTGTAACATCAGTGCCTTACCTTTCAAAGGACCTGTGCAGCTGAAGCTTTCTTATTGTTTGAACAGTATATTTCTTCCAAAAATTATTTTACAGTTACATGTACATTGGGTCTTTCTGTGGAGCTCAAAAAGAAAAGGAAATAAAAAAACCCAAAAATTATGGTGGAAGAGAAAGGGAGAGAGCGTTATTGGAAATTTTCAGCCGCTTGGTTATTTCTGGTTTTGAAATAGAGTTCAGCTGGGTTTTCCCAACCAAATTAGTTCCTCTATCACCACGAAAGAGACTGTAAACCTAAGCAGCTTCCTGAGCTAATCAAGTAGAGGAGAAAGCACAACCAGACTCTTATCTGAGTTTTCCCTCTGGCTTTTCCAGCATACCATCCCTTAACTACATAAACTTCCAGCAAGTTTAAAGGCTTTCCGGCAGCATAAATATAAGCGAGTTGCCTATGATAAGGGACACTGCATGAAACGGAGAACGTGAAAGCGAGCACACATCGAAACAGCCATCTGCTCAGTCTTGGACAAGGAGCATTGCAGAGCTCATCTGTGCATTAGTGTTGCCATTAATGCAGTTCCTAACAAAAAAATGTTAATAACATTCATGGCTATAGCTGACTCACATTTTAATGTCCTTCTAGAGAATGTCTGGGCCACTGCTCTGTGAATCTGTGCCCAGAATAAATAGTATGGGCCACAAATCAACTTGGAGTCTCAGGTTTCTATTGCTGTAGATAAGTGGACTCTAAGTTTACAAGTTAACCGAAAAACACTTCTGGATCAGCTGCAAGAAACAACCTGTTTTCCTGAAGTGTACCACAGCAGAAGTTGTCCCCAAGCCTGGGAGCCATATGTTCTTAGTATTCAATAACTGTGCCAACAGACCAAGCATTGAAGAGGAGCTGTAGAACAACTCTCACTTACATCACTGGATAACTGATATGAATTGGGATATAAGATCAATGGAGGCTTAAAACACCTCATCAGCATTATCTGTTTCTGCTCTCAGTTATTTTGCACATGGTGGTCCATAATAAAACCTTTCGATACTTACCTTTTACCTAGCAGTATTACATACCAGTAGAGGTAATGGTAAGTAAGCTAAGTTGATGGCACATGGCAAATTCAACAGCAAGGGTAATGGCTTGCAAATAGACGCTGTTAAGAGCAACCACTGTATATAAATAGTACAAATGAATACCTTACCCTACAAATCATTGCAGTCATTTAAAAACTGTCATTCTACAGAGAAATATTTCTATAGGCTTGCTCTCATTCTAAAGCCTTTAAGGGATAAATTTGATAAGAGCTACTTCCACTTCATTTATGTTATTAAATCAGGTTTTTCAAACAAATATTGTCAATAGTATTCGTAAGCAGTTCTTGTTTCATTTGCTGAGGATGGAGCTGTGAATTCTCTGAAGGGAAAAAATAGAGTATTTTAAGATAAGCAAGAATTTAGAGGGCACACTCCACTTGTGTCAACTATATTCTTCACTTCTCTAAAGTGACATTTACTACAGACTTCCAGAAAAAGTGTTATACATTGCCTACAGAGAGATGAGATTCCAGAAGTCTCTAAGTAGAGAAAGACTGCAAAACATCATATTCCACAGTTTACAAAACACATTTAAGAGATACTGAAGATATTTAGAAGCTAAGGTATTTAATTGCAAGATGTTAAGTAGATGTTCAAAATACATGAAAGGGAACCGCACAACAGTGGAATGTGTCAGATTTAGGGCAACGAGAGGCTTTGTGTGTGTCTGTGTGTGCATGCATGCACTTGTGACATCTTTGATTCAACTACCAGTCTAATTAACACACTACCATGGGACATGGGGGTGGTATTTATTTTCCAAATCACAAACTCCTTAATGTTGAGCCTAGAACTGTGTCAACTGGTGTTTCTAAACATCTTGTAGTTAACTATTTTACTTGGCACAAATAAGTAAATAATGTGTAAAAGCTGAGTTCTGACCTCACACTTCTTCCTTAGATAAGCTCCAAATGTCAAGGATATGGGATTTGGACAGGAAGAGCATGTTGTGAATCAAAGCCTCATTAGTGCTTAAATTATGTTTCAAAGTGAAACTCAGGCTATGAAGCTGCTGGAACATTTGGAAAATGTGATTCTCACAAGGTAAATCTACCTGTCTGTACAGGTACCTGAAAGGAGGTTGTAGCAAGGTGGATGGTGGTCTGTTGTCCCAAGTGGCAAGTGACAGGACGAGAGGAAACAACCTCAGGTTACTCCAGGGGAGGTTTAGGTGGAACATTAGGAATAATTTCTTCCCTGAAAGGGTTGTCAAGTACTGAAATACGATGCTCAGAGAAGTGGATGAATCATCATCCCTGGAAGTATTTAAAAGAATTATAGATGTGGTGCTGAGGCTCATGGTTTAGCAGCAGACTTGGTAATTTTACATTAATGGTTGGACTTGATGATCTTAAAGGTCTTTTCCAGTCTAAACAATTCAATGATTCTATGATTTAAGCCTGTTCACAGAACCCCACACACAGAGTCCCAACAGAGCCACAGTGAATGGGGGTTTACAGAGGCTTTCAATTGCTGAGTCTTAAATTACATGAAACAGAGTTGAAATCACATTCCAAGTGACACCTGTGGCCAAACTCTCAATATTTTTTTGCATTTTATTGAAGTATATGGGGTGGAATTACGGAGGAAAATTAATGAGCTCTACATATTAGAGACATTCATTGACTGCAGCTAAATTCCTTCTCAGTGTTACACAAATAAATGAATTTGGCTCAAGTAAAATGAATGTTGACAAGTGCTTGTAACACTGACAGCAGAGGATTTTTTCCTTTTTTTGAGATTAAGGTATTAGTTTTTGCAAAGCTGTGGAACTAGGAGATCCAGGTTCCATTTCTTCTTATTTAAGTCAAATCTATAGCTATTGTCAATCACTGGCTACTGCATTGGGCAACTTCTGTTAACTTCTATTTAAAGTGCAGGACAAAACACTGAACATACAATAAATGAGAAATTAACATGGAAAGGAAAGGAAAGGAAAGGAAAGGAAAGGAAAGGAAAGGAAAGGAAAGGAAAGGAAAGGAAAGGAAAGGAAAGGAGAATGAAAGAAAAGGAAAGGAAAGGAGAATGAAAGAAAAAGGAAGGGAGGAAGGGAGAAAGAAAGAGGGAGAGAGGGAAGGGAAGGGAAGGGAAGNGCAAGTTCACTGGAAGTTTTACTTACCTGAGCTAAATTCACTGTTCCAGAATTTTTTCATCATCCTGATTTTTACCCTCTTACATAAGAATGGGATGATTGATGGAAATCTAAAAGCCATGTATGGCACAGAACATGTATACAGTTGTGTTCTGTGAGTACTCCTTACATGTGGCAGGCCTGAAGAAACTGCTTTAAATCAGCATAATATGGAATCTAAACATGTAAATAGATTAGACAGATGTGACTACTAATTAGTGAGTTAAACTGAAAAGAGAGACCTGAAGGTTATTCCTGCTCGTAAGCAATCTCCAACATAGCCAGCAAATGAATAATGTTTAATCTCCTTTTCCACTGTGTAGTGATGCCAACTAATCTGTCACTGATGTGTCATACTTGGCTCTTTGTCTGCTACATACTCAAAGCCTTTTGCCACTATCTTGCTTAAAAGCAGCACAGAAGTTTATATATCAGTGCAAACAATGTTTAAATGTGTCCAGCTGATCACTGAAATCATGGTCACAGAACAGAGGAGCAATGCAGACGTGTCAGATGCTCTGGCAACAGTAGCATAATCAAATCATTCATTAACATACATTAAAGATACAATAGTGCAGGCTTAAGAACTGAAAAAAAATGGGAATCCGAAAGTTAAATGGATCTGGACTTGCAGAGGACTTTCAAAGCTTTGTCCTACACAAACCCTGCCTGGCTTAGCCAATGGATAGGGAATTTAATTTACCTTAGAATGGAGGCTTTGAAGAAGCTGATTAATTTAGAGTTCAGCCTGGTGTTGTGGTCTAATGAAACGACTAGATCAAGCCTCTGTTTTGAGATGGAAGTAGTAATGTAGTAGCACCTTTTCAGACAATCTATTTTGTTTCTTAAAGAGAAGTCCCTTCTCTGCATTTTGAAGCCTGGAATTTATACTCTGACTGTAGTTTTTTCCTTCTGTGTTGACTGCCTGTTGTTGTAGGCTTTCTGAAATACTGCAAAGCAGATCAGAGTGACTGAAAGGCAAGGTGGCTTGGAGAATAGAATAGAAATGCCTCTTCTCACAGTGTCACCTGTATTCAGTTTGGGGATTTTCCTCTGTGTCCAAGATGTGCTAATTTTCAGTTCCTGAGGAACTATGGCAGAAAATCTATGTAGCATGTGAAGTGGGTTATAGAAAGAGGTTTCACACAAAGTGAAGTTCCCTCTGTGGCCTTGTGCCACAGGAAGTTCCTGTTCCTGTTATACATAGCATCTACATACGTCAAAATACCTACACTTAGTCTTTTAAACACTACATCAACTCTTTTGATTAGCTGGAACTGCTGGCACTTCTCTGCTGAGATAGCAATATCTGCATTTCCAGCTATTTCTGATTTCTGTCTCCTTTTTATTTGCAGCTCTTGTCACTCCAACGTACCTATTACCTTTGAAAATGCTGTACTGGAAATGATGCAGAAAAATCAGACATCTATGTGGTGCATATAAACAGGAATAATGTTGAGCAGAAGAGTCAAGATATTAATGGACCTTATAGCAAAGTGGTGGTTTTTCTCAATAGAAGTGTATAAATACTTTAACCCCTGCCTGTGAATCTTAATACAATTTAAAGTGTTAACTGAGATTTATAAAACTCAGGTTTTGGCTACTGCAGCTGCTTTCATGCTGCAATCGCTCTTAAACTTAGCTGAATAAGCCAAAGTCTCTTTCTAACTGTATACTTTCATTTTACTTTCCTGTTGCTCATCTTAGTGGACCTTCTGAATATTTGAACGGCATCCCTCAAGTTGCACTCAATCAAAAGTTTAGAATCATAGAATGGTTTAGGTTGGAAAGGACCTCAAGGATCATCCAGCTCCAACCCCCTGCCATAGGCAGGGACACCTCCCACTAGAGCAGGTTGCTCAAGGCCTCATCCAGCCTGGCCTTAAACGCCTCCAGGGAGGAAGCATCCACAACCTCCCTGGGCAACCTCTTCCAGTGTCTTACCACCCTCACTGTAAAGAACTTCCCTAACATCCAGTCTAAATCTCCCCTCTTCCAGCTTAAACCCATTCCCCCTCGTCCTAACATTACTAGACCTTGTAAATAGTCCCTCCCCAGCTTTCCTGTAGGCTCCTTTCAGATACTGGAAAGCCACTATAAGGTCTCCTCGAAGCCTTCTCTTCTCCAGGCGGCAGAGCCCCAACTCTCTCAGCCTGTCCTCATAGCAGAGCTGCTGCAG
>WAAF01013965.1:47407-65182 GCA_013400475.1 Tricholaema leucomelas
AGAAATTCCACTCAGAAACAAAAGACTTATTCATAGGTTCATAGAAAACAGATACCAAGGTCAGGATTCAGAGCTCAGGATTCAGAAGTTAGCCTTGAGCAGGGATAAGCATTTAAGTACTTTGGTATATTGCATCAATGAAAAATGCAGTTCCACAGCACCTCATTCCAATCTCACAAATTCTGGCCTCACTACACTGTAATTCTTGATTTATACTAGACCTGTAAGATTTGCTGCATTCTGAAACCATGTCCATTTTAAGCCTATCTTATATCCAAACTGTCACACAATAGGACCATTTCTTTTCCCAAGTATCATAAATTAGATTTCTGCTGTGTTAAACAGCAGACCTTTTTTTTTTTTTTTAAAGAATATGACCAGCAATCATTTCTATATGTTTTCAAATGTTGCTTAATATGTTTCAGGTCAATGTGTACCATTCCAATTTACTTTTGATAGTAAAATCTGTAATAGTACATTTATAATGTGTTGCATTTTATGCAGTTAATTATACCTTCATAAACTTTTAACCTCTTAGCTAAAATAGGCATTATACAGTAGCAACTCTTTTTGGTGCTGTTGTCTCAGAGACTACCTGCATGGCTGAATGGGGAACAGTGGGCAATCACTGGGTGATTGCTTTTGCTCTGTGAAAGGAGAAACAAAGACCTCTTAGAGTAACTTCACATAGTTCTATTGCTACGGTTTTTGCATTTCCACCAATTTGAAGAGAAGGCAGAGAGAAGGATGTGCATCTGAGATAGGCATTTTAAAGACTATAGGAGTGAAACGATGTTGATTTGTGGTTATTAATAAGTGAAAACAGCCTGCATTTTATCAGTATGTCCAGTCAGCATGTTCTGTCTGGGCAAAAAGCAGAAAAACAAAAAGAGGAAAAAAAAGACAGAGGAAAAAAAAGACAAAGAAAAAAAAGAAAGTAAAAAGTAAAATTATACCTGTAGGATTACACCCAGAAACAGGATTAGCAGATTTTCTTGCAAACTACTCTATAAAGGAATTTCTGCCAGTTTCAAACAGCTGAATAAATAACTTCTGGCTTGTTGATACAGCAGGAGAATAAACCAAAACCAAAACCAAAACCAAAAAAGCTCTATTTTATCACAGTTAATCACATGTATGTGTCCTTACATCTTTTTGCCAGGGTAAGTATATAAGATTGTCCATGGTGAATTTGTGTCTGCTTGTATGAAAATTGGATAATTTCCAATTTCCACTGGGTCAAAGTGCTGCTTTTAAACACAGAAGAAGTGCTACTGACTGGCTGAAAATCCATTCTCATCTCTATGTCTTTGTGTGCTAGTTTGAGCCTAGCTGGGATGTTTTGGTGAGAAGACTTAGATTGTAGGCTGAGAAAAGGAAACAATGGTGATATCTGCTTCACTCATAGGCTTGCTGGGATGTATAAGAACAAGAACACATAGATAACAGAGTTGCTCTCTGTCTCTTCAGGCTGCATGAGCTTCTCTCCCTAACTTGCTGCCTGACTGATCCTTCTGCTTCCTAACCTCCCTGGCTGAACCTTCCAAACTTAACCTTGAACATAAGGTAGAGGGGTGGGGAGGAAGGTGGAAGGGTGGTTTGGGTCCCCTCCTGGGGACTCTGGTTTCTAGGAGGGGTGTTGTGTTTCTGTATTACTTTTTAACTTGTATATTTCTACATATATTATAACTATCTGCTTGTATATTGTGGGAAGCTGTAAATATAAAGCTTCATTCAATTTCCAGATTGACTGAGTCTAGTCTGGGTGATTTTCCAAAGTGTGTGTTGGGGGGAGGGTAACACCCAAACCATCACAATTTGACTGTCAGATTTTGAATCTTGGTCCTGAGCAGTTTAATGTATATTGCTCTCCTTCAACTAACGCTTCTTAGCAAGTACCACTTGTACCGCAGAGGTTGCGTGATGTGCAACATGTAAAGGATTTTTGTGGGAAGGTCTGTTTATCTCATCATAGTGAAATGTATCTGTGAAGGCATAATGTACAGTAGATCTACAGATATATATATGCAGTATCATGTTGCATGTTATAATGCACTGTACAAATTGCCCAGAATTTTAAAACTAATTTTCAGTAGGACACGCTGCCAACAAAAACATGGCACTATAGCTTAAGATTTGCTATTATTTTGTTATTTCAGTTTTTTCTTCTTTCTATAATGAGAAAAATAATATTGATTTTGGACATAGCCATGAAAGAATGATGATTAAGAATTACAGAAATCTTTTGTCCCTGTAAGGTCCTTCTAACTCTCATGAAATTTTGAACTAGTGCACTTTGCTACCTCACAAATCATTAATATAGGCCAGCAGTGAAGTTTGGATTGGCACACTGCCCAGCATAGCACCAAGATCAAGCCTCTGCTTTCTAGTAAATTAGAATCCAACTCTTTATATCAGAGGTATACACATTTACAAAGTTATTATATGTGAAAGAATCTATTTGCTGTTTGCTTTTCCACATGGCTAGCATTAAACTGGGTCACGTAAAAGGAAGTTATTTGTGCAATCAAGAAAAAAAATGCCCTAAATAAGCCTGTAAGGTGCACTCAACAGCAGGGATTTGCTGACATGCCTCTGAACCACTATCTGAAAATTACTTTACTTCTGAATTTGGTAATTCTAATGTGTGTGAATCACTATGTGTAGACTCTTATGTGTAGGCTCACAGGACCATGAATTTTATGTGCATGATCACAGAACACACAATGGGACAGATTTCCAGTTGAGGAATGGGGACTAACCCTCTTGGTAGCACAGTGTATTCATGAAATTAAAGCCCTGGAATGAACCAGAGAAAAATCACACCTTTGAAATTCTTGGAAACATTTAAATCCATTACTTGTTGTATTCTAGTGATTATTAGCAATTTCTTAATCACAGTTTGTGTAATTTTTTGCAATTCACTTGTGCTTAAAAAGAATTAGCTCAGATTGTCTTTACCAAGTTGTCAACATTGCTTAAAAGAGTGTAGTTAAACAGACTTGTTGATAGGTTGTCTTTTGTCATCAGTAGATGTGGAGATATTTCATAGCATCCTGTTCAATTCAGGTAGTTATGCAACAAAAAATAATGATTTCCCCACACCATTTGTTTTTTAACCTTTGAACTGTCCTGTATTTTGCTGGCCCTTTGGCGGTAGTTTTCGCCTCAGTATTGTCATTTTAGTGACATCTCTTAAGAGTATGAAGACAGGGTGTGAAGAGAAAGCAAGTGATAATATGGATGCTCTTAAAGACCATTTTGTGACTAGTGATAACTAAGGAAAGGCAACTCTGGAAGACTTAAACTCCAAAGGAGCCTCACAGATTTCCAGTCGTCTGTGTACACTTCCTCTTAAATTAGTTACAAGCCTTCTGAAAGCCTCTCCTTTGTGCTAGGCCTAAGCAATTGCTGACAACAGTCCTAACCCACAGAAATAATTTCCTAAGAAATATCTTGTCATCTCATTAAGAAAGTAACCTCTGATACCTTTAAACCTGGCGGTTGCTTCCACTTCGCTCTCACTTTACAAAAGGATCCTAATGACTGACATTTACCTACAGAACAAATGTTTTCATTAAGTGCAGTATTTTCCTTTCCAACATTGCCTGTATTATATAGTATCTCAGGTGCTCTCTTCTAAATACCTGGAGCCACACAGGGAAGGCCATGGGACAGGTTTCACAGTTTTTTCTATGATTCAGTTCATCTGTGCAATTGTCAATGTTCGCAGCAGGACCAACAGTCATGGTGTGGTGAGCAGAGGGTTAGAGGGTATGTGCTGTACACTGGCAGACAGGTAAACACCTCACAACGTTTCTTTTTCTGAGAAAAATTAAGCCAGATTTCCATTTCAGTGCCAGTTTTACTGAATCTTGAAATTAACTACAATGAGCTCACAAGTGGTCAAATAAAGTAAATGGAACTACACCTGCTAATACCACCTTTGAGTCTGGCAGAGCATAATTACTCCAAATATTATTGTACAATCACCCTTTCATGTGTATGCCCAGAGATGGATGTATACAAATATAGGCTCTCTGGGTGGCTGATAGAAGGGGCCTTCTTTAAGTGCCACGGGCATTTCATATACAAATATTTTTTATGGTTTCCTTCCTGAGACTGAATAATATTGCCACAGCCAACATAAACATGTGAACTCACCAATAGCTGGAAAATGGAGACTGAGATGTGGAAAACAGGTCTAAAAATTTTGACTTAGATAATGAAATACTGAGATTTTTGCCCTAGGTAATACAAAGAAACTGTTCTGAAAACAACTCAAATACTTCTTTACTTCAGTCTTTGCTGGCAAGGGCTACAGCCACACTCCCAAAATCACAGAAGGTAATGACAGGGGCTGGAAGAAGGAACTGCCCATTGTAAATGAATATGAGTTTCATGACCACCTGAAGAACAAGAGTGTACAAGTCCAAGGGACCCAATGAGATACATCCATGGGCACTGAGGGAATTGGCAGATGAGGCCATTAAATTGTTCTCTATTATATTCCAAAAGTCATGCCAGTGTGGTGAAGTCCCCACTGACTGGAAAAGTGGAAACATAACCCCCATTTTCAAAATTGGAAAGAAAGAAGAGCCAGGGAGCTATAGGCCAGTTAGTCTCACCTCTGTGCCTGGTAAGATCATGGAGCAGATACTCCTGAAGGCACTACTGAAGCAGAATAATAATGAAGAGGTGATTTGGTACAATCAATATGGCTTAACCAAGGGCAAATTGACAAACCCAGTGGCCTTCTATGGATAGGTCACAATATCAACAGACAAGGGGAGATGTCACTTATCTGCATCAACAGAAGCATGGCCATCAGGGCAAGGGAGGTGATTCTCCCCTTTTACTCTGCTCTCATCAGAACCCATCTGGAGTACTGTGTACAGTTCTGGAGCCCCCAGCACAAGAAGGACATGGAACTGTTAGAGTGAGTGCAGAGGAGGGCAATGAAGATGATCAGAGGGCTGGAGCAGCTCTGCTATGAGGACAGGCTATAAGAATTTGGGCTCTTCAGACTGGAGAAGAGGAGGCTTTGAGAAGACCTTGTAGTGGCCTTCCAGTATCTGAAAGGGGCCTACAGGAGGGCTGGAGAGGGATTGTTTACAAGCTTTTGTAATGACAGGATGAGGGGAAATGGCCTTAAACTGGCAGAGGGGAGATTTAGGCTAGATGTCAGGAAGAAGTTCTTTACAGAGAGGGCGATGGAACACTGGAACGAGTTGCCACAAGACCAAGTGCAGGGTCCTGCATCTGGGCTGGGGCAATACCAAGCACTGATATAGGCTGGACAATGACAGGCTTGAGAGCAGCCTTGAGGAAAGGGACTTGGAGGTACTGGTGAATGAAAAGCTCAACAGGTGCTGCCAGTGTGCACTTGCAGCCAATCGTGTCCTGGGCTGCATCAAGAGAAGTGTGACCAGCAGGTTGAGAGAGGAAATTCTCCCCCTCTACTCCACTCTCATAAGACCCCACCTCAAGCACTTTATTATATCGCTGAAAGTGAATTCAAAGCTCTAAGCAATGAATGTATGAAATGTGAGGCTAAGAAAAGAGTAAAAGGAACGCTACGAATCTTTAGAAAAACAGTGAAGTAAATATGAATACTTACAGGAGGTGGGAATGCATGGCTATGATTTAATTTTCTTGGAGACCACGACTAGAGATATAATTCTGGTTATATCAAAAGAATAAGCCTGTGATTACTGAAAGTACATACACATGGAGAAAAGCAGAACTAGGCAATGATCTTTGAGACATTGCTTACCATTATCATGGAGTGATAAAAGCAAATCCACAATCATAAAATCTATTTATTCTATACTCTTCACTTGAATTCTAGATGTTAAAAAGCAACAATAACACAAGAACATGTAGTGAATACTCTGAAGGAATGGCTGAAATAAATTTTGCAGAAAAAAACAACCAAACAAAACCAACACATGTTTACACACTGTCAGTTCATTTGAAAGAGAGAAAATCTACAGAGAGTGTTCAAAGCACTTACAAAAAGATCTTGGCCATTCAGACTGGAAGTGTTGAAGCTAATAAAAATACTGAGAATTAAGACTGTAAAAGAGTTTAGCAAAGTAGAACATATATCTGTTCTACAGTTTGTAATGAATATTAGTATTCAGCAGTACTGGGCTGTATAAAATGGTGATATATCAGGGAAGAATTGGAAAAGTCTCTGAAATCTCTGTGTGATTCTCTGAGAATATAAAGTAGCTCTGCTTCTGCAAAAAGGGACAAATGCTGAGAGTATGCTGTAGTAGATGAGCAAAAACCAAGTTGAAGCAAACTCTTAGAAACCTAGCGTCACATTTTTTATTTAAAACAGATGAAAGGGTTATCAGAAAGCTAATCATATAAGGATGAGAGGTAATGATTTTAAACTGATGTAGAGTAGACATAAGGAAGAAATTATTCACTATGAAGGTGGTGAGTCACTGGAATGGGTTGCCCAGAGAGGTTGTGGATGCCTACTCCCTGGAAGTGTTTAAGAACGGGCTGGATGGGGCTTTGTGAAATCTGGTCTAGAAGAAGGCATCCTTATCCATGGCAGAAGGATTGGAACCAGAGGATCTTTAAAGTTCCTTTTCAACACAAAGCATTCTGTAATAATAAGGAGCATCACATAGAGGACATACGTGGTTGGAAGAGACCTCAAAGATCATCCAATGCAACCTTCCACTCAGTACTGAAGGGTCAACACTAAAGCTTGTCACTAAGAGCCAGGTCCACACATTGCCTGAACACACTCAGGGATGGTCACCACAGTCTTGGGCAGACTATTCCAATGTTTGATAACCATTTCAGTGAAGAAGTATTTCCTAGTATCTAGCCTAAACCATCCCTGACACAGTTTGCAACTATTTCCTCTAGTCTTGTTACTTGTCATCCAGGGAAGAGGCTGTCCCTCTCCCTTCTCCTGCCTCTCTTCAGGTAGCTGTAGAGAGCAATAAGATCTCCCCTCAGCCTCCTCTTCTCTAGAGTGAAACTGCAGCTCCCTCAAAAGCTCCTCACAGGTCGTGTACTCCAAGCTCTTCACCAGCCTCTTTGCCCTTCTCTGGACATGCTCCAGCACCTCAGTATCCTTCCTATAGACAGGGGCGCAGAACCGAACACAATACTCAATGTATGGCCTCACCAGTGCTGACTGTGTGGGGATGTTCACCCCCTTGTTCCTGCTGGTCACAATGTTTCTAACCCAAGCCAGGATGCCATTGGCTTCTTGGCCACCTGTGCCCGCTGCTGACTCACGTTCAGCTATTAACCAATACGCCAAGGTCCCTCTCCAAGTTGTTGTAGCTTTCCAACCACACGTGCCCAGGAGGACTGGAGTGCTCTGTGGTCCAGTCCCTGTCATGTAGGTCTACATCTGTAAAAGGCAGGATAACAAACAAAGGGAGCAGCCACTCTGGCTCATAATGGACAACCTGTGATCAAGGCTATCTCAGGGTCTTGAAACCTTAACTTAGTGTCCTTGTAGAGAGTAGGGAGTGTCTGTGACTGTGTGGCTGAAGACAAGAATGATCCAGGGCATGATCCTATCTTTGAGTTCCCGGATCTGGAAGACAAAAGAGGAGCAGCCCCAACCTGCTGCACCACAGACAGTCCCTGTGTCCTTGCCTGAACCCAGCAGCCCTGCCCTCTCCTGTCTCACCTTCTCTCAGCCCTGTTGCCTCAGCCCTCACTCACCTGCCTGCTTGCCTCGCCTTCGGCCTGGGCTGGCTCACTGAGCACCCTTTCGTACTTGTCCTGGGTGGCTGAATCAAAGAGGCCCTGTAACATGACAGCCAACACTGCAGTGTTCTGTCTGCTCTCGCATGACCGAGGGTTCCACAGCTTACCACAGCATCACAGGATGTCAGGGGTTGGAAGGGGCCCAAAGGGATCATCGAGTCCTCACCCCTTGCCAGAGCAGGACCATACAGTCTAGCTCAGGTCACAGAGGAATGCATCCAGACAGGCCTTGAAAGTCTCCAGAGAAGGAAATTCCACAACCTCTCTGGGGAGTCTGTTCCAGTGCTCTGTGACAGTGCTCTGTTACAGTAAAGAAGTTCTCCCTCATGTTGAGGTGGAAGCTCCTCTGCTGCAGTTTCCATCCATTGCTCCTTGTCCTATCCCAAGGAGCAAATGAGAAGAGCCTGTCTCCTCCTGACACCCAGCCTTCAGACATCTATAAACATCATGGAAAGCCCATCGCTTTGCTGTGCAGGGAAACAGGGCTGCCGCTCTTCAGCCTTGTTAAATACGTCGGGATGGATAAACACCACAGCTCAGCCACATCTCATGGTGGTTAAGAAATGTTCTGGGATTTTTCTGACTTCCTTTCAATACAGAACAGCTACTCTAAAACGACCTGCAATTCTGAATTTGACTGTAATTGCCACTAAAAACTGCCTCAGGTTTACATCACTAAGAGCAATATCCCCCCAGGTAGCCACATGCCACATTTGTCCTCTTCCCAACTCTGTTATCAGCGGAAGAAGGGCTGGGCTTTATCTGATGAGACACTGAGTTTTATCTGAGCCCTTTAGGAGAAACTGAGGGCCATGCCTGCTATCTATGCCTAGTTTTCTCCACTTGTGTCTGGGCAGCAGGTAACTCATCAGTGACACTGTCCAATTAAATATGCTGAGAAGTGTTAACTTCCAGCTGAAAATCTCAATACCTATGACATTTAATGTCGATTTTATTGACAGTATGTTAAATAGCAAATAAAATATCTGATTAAGGATTAAGTTTCAGGGAGTGGGAGTCAACCATGGTGCTAAAATATTTGAGATGAATGAGGTAATTTGAAGAGGAGAGACTGCTTCTCTTGTCAGGAAACTATGGGCACTACAATAAAAAAGCCATCTTAATTTTATTATCCAGTGTAACCAAATGCCAGAAGATATCTAATGTGATGTAATACGAGGTGTGGTGGTTTGGGTGTTCCCTGCCCCCCCACACATCAGAAATCACCCAGACTAGACTCAGCTGGCTCTGGAAATTTGAATGAAGCTTATATTTACAGCTGGCACAATTTACAAGCAGATATTTACAGTATATACAGTTATATACAGAAATATACAAAGTAAAAAGGTAATACAGACACAACTCCCCTCCCAGAAACCTGAGTCCCCAGGAGGGGCTCTCAACCACCCCTTCACCCTCCCCCTACCCCTCTCAACCTTACCCCAGTCCCAAGGAAGAATGGAGGTTTGGCTGGGGGTGTTAATAAGCAAGATGGATCAGCCAGAGCAAATGGAGGGTGAGGTTAGAGAGTGAGATGGAATTCAGCCAGCAGCCTCAGCTCCCCAGCAGGTGAAGAGCCCAAAGCAAAGCCGAGAGCCAAGTGCCCAGTGAAGTGACTTTATCTATGTTTTCTTTTCCGTTTTTACACATCTCAACAAGACTGTGAGGGAAGTAGACATCACCATTGTTTTCATTACATAGCCTATGATCTAGTCCTTCTCACCAAAACATTCTAGATAGCTTCAAACTAGCACATGAGGCTTTCTCCATTATTTAATATTATGTCAAGAAATAAATGTATTTTTTTCCCTCTCATCTTTATTGTCCAGTCAGGACAGTATTGCTGCCAACAAATGGGGCAAAAATTGGACAAATTCCAGTTGCAAATAGAGTGTCATTGCACACTGATGATACTTTGGTACATATTTTCAAGATCAGGCAGATTTTAGAGAAAATATTGGATACAATTAGAGGACCTGTTTATCTTTCTTGGCAATTTGTTAGCTGTTCCAAGTGGAAATATTTCCTCTATGTCTCAAATGAAGCCATCCCAATTACAGTATTCCAGTTAGATATTAGTGATGAAACTGCATAGTAATGAGCATGATGAATAGAAAGGGAATTTATTATCTGTCTTTTTTTATTTTATTTTTATTTTCCATTCTGAAAAGACAAATAGAATTTTGTATCAAATGAACAGTTTCACTAATCAGTATTATAATTTAATAAATCCTATCTAACAGGCTATGTCTTATTTAAAAGGTATTTTGTTTCACATATATTCAGATAAACAAAATCCCCTGAATGCCATAACAAGCACACTGTATTTCCCTGAGTAGAGAGCAAAATGTGCACATATTTTTTTTCAGTATTGTGATAGCACCGAGAAGCCTGACTCGTGGAACTCACTGTGTTAAGCATACAAAGTGACATTTACTAGAGATTAAAGAGGAGCAGAACCATGAAAAACAAAAGCAAAGTCTTGAGGAGAAAGCAAAATATATAACTGTGTTTCTCTGATTAAGGTTTTCTAGGGAGCAAGCTGGCACTAAAAAGTGAAGAACTAGAGGTAAAAGCTATTTTCATATTTATGGTTTAACCAGAGCCAAAAAGAGAGAAAAGAGTATAGAATTACTTTGAAAAGATCTTGACCTGACATGCTAGTATAGAGGCTATTTTCCTGCACCTAGGGTAGGTAGTGTTTCTGTTTGGAGCAGCCAAATGTAGCATGCTGTATTACTAACAAAGTGGCAGTATGTATTAGGAACAGTTTGGTCAAAATAAGAAGTGATCTGAGCCTTTGGCCATCCTTCAAACCAAACTGAACTCAAACCTTTGACATTTCAGTTGCATTGTCTTCTGCCTTATCCTACATTTCTCATGGTATAGTGGAAAGCTGAAATGCCCAGAGGTCTGATACTCAAAAAGGGCAGTGATAGGCACCTTGCCGCTTCCTGCCGCACTGTGGATTTGCCAGAAAAAGAAAGTTAGAGCTATGGGGTGGGGGCATTTCCTCCTTCAAGGCAAATATTGTTGGCAGGGAGAGGGCAGGCTCTTTTTCCATGATGCAACAATAACCTTCAAGGAGAGCATTGATGATGGATGACTGCCACACTTCCCTGAATGGATGTTGTTATGCCCTTAAGAAAGAAAAATACCGCTCACCTCAAATTCACAGAGAGTTTACTTAGTTTGGATACAGTAGACCTAATAAAGATTCCACTAATAAAAACATCGATATATTTTCTATATTTAATTAGATCTAGCTGCAAGGAAATCAGAAAAAGTATTACACAATCATTTCTCCCTGGATTAAAGCAATTCAGTCATCAAATTTCTTTTCCCAAATAAAGCCAAGACATTCTCAGTTGGTTCTAATAAAACAGAATCTGATCTGTAGCTTGCAGTAATGCATCTTTTTAAGCTCAAGAGAAGTATTGACTGGAAGGATACCAGATATTCTGTGATTAAAAGTGTATTAATCATTTACTGAAGATTATTGAATGATTCAAGATGGATTGTCTGCTTATATCATTGATGCCAGTATGATTAATCCAAATCTCCTGCTAGGTTTAAAAGGACAGAATTAGTGATATATTTGGAAACTTCTTGATCCACAGTTACTATGTCAATAGCTGTTGCGTGCTTTAGCTAAATGAGTGAGGAAATATGGTAGAGAAAACTGAAGTATTTCAGTAGTTTCTAGGTTATTTTCCCCATAACACTAGAGTTTAGACAAATTAACAACTGATATAATGGAAAAGCTGTAATGTTGTGATACACACAACACACAGACACATATACCTTTTTTTCTAAGTATTCTACATACTGAACAAAATAATACAGGTCTTATTCAGATGCTATCAGAAAACCACTAGGACGATGATGTGTAGAAAGAAAATAATTTCTTCGTGTGAGTGAGACCTTTGCTTTTGGATACTAACAGCCTGAATCTGCACACACCTACAGAGGGGTCAGCTAGAAACTGAAGATGAAACCATGAGAAGCATGCACGCCTACATGTTCAGTAGGTTCAGATTCAAGGACATCATTTCCTTACTTGCTGAATCAAAATTTTAGAACAGACTTATAACTAAACTATGTGACAAGCAGTCAGAAAATCTGAATGTTGCTCCTGACTGTCATCAGTCTTGTACAACTTAAAGCAAAGTTTAACAATTAGTGTCTCTCTTCCATAACCTCTAACGCAGAGACTGTAAAACACTAAATGCATGAAAGTAAGGTAAGCTGAATTGCTGGTAGAATCATAGAATCATAGGATGTCAGGGGCTGGAAGGGATCTCGAAAGATCATTTGGTCCAGCCCCACTCCCAGAGCAGGATCACTTATACCAGATCACACTGGTATAAGTGGAACATATCCAAACAGTTCATGAATATCTCCAGGGAGAGAGAGACTCCACAACCTCCCTGGCCAGCCTGTTCCAGTGCTCCATCACCCTCACAGTGAAAAAAATTCCTCCTCAGGTTCACATGGAACCTCCTATGCCTCAGCTTCCACCCATTGCCCCTTGTCCTGTCACTGGGCTGGCTCCATTCTCCTGACACTCATTCCTTACATGTTTATAAACATTCATGAGGTCACCCCTCAGTCTCCTCCTCTCCAAGCTAAAAAGCCCCAACTCCCTCAGGCTCTCCTCATAAGGAAGATGTTCATCTTCCTTAATCATTTTTTTGGCTCTGCGTTGGACTGTTTCAAGCAGCTCCCTGTCCTGCTTGAACTGGGGGGCCCAGAACTGGACACAATATTCTAGATGAGGCCTCAACAGGGCAGAGTAGAACCTCCCTCTACCTACTAAGCACAGCCCTTCTAATACATCCCAGAACGGCATTGGCCTTCCTTGCCGCAGGAGCACACTGCTGGCTTGTGGCCGTCCTTTCATCCACCAGGACTCCCAAGTCCTTTTTCCCTTCACTTCTCTCCAGCAGGTCAGTCCCCAGTCTATACTGATCCATGGGATTGTTCTTTCCCTGGTGCCTGACTCTACACTTGCCCCTGTTGAACTTCCTTAAATGGTATTTGTTAAAGATTTGGAAACTTCATGACCCTTTATAGAAATATAAAGTATTGGTGGCGATGTGACAAATTAAGGGGAGAGTCACATTACTAAAGAGGCAAAATTGATTATGATTTGCAATTATTATTACTATTTGTGCTGGTTTGAGGTTAATAGGAATATTTGAATGAGAGAAATCAGATCACTGTTTGTAAAAAGAAAATGATTATGTGTATATCATTCATTGGTTTGCTGAGTGGAATAAAAAGTCAAAACATAAATAATGCTTGAGCATTATTTATGTTTTGGCTTTCTCCTTGGACATTGTCCTATTCACTTCTCTCTGTCTGGACTCTGTGTTGCTTGATCAATCACTTCTGTTTTAACCCTGGCCTGCTCTGACACTTCACCTTTAATTTCAGCAACTAATCATGTAAGCTGTTTATGTATGGGTTTCTGAGATAGAAGGGGGAGGAAACAGAAGAGGTGGAGTAGGGTAGCCTTGAGCCCTTCTGGGCAGTTTGCTTTGTCTGGGAGGGATTTAGGCATTCTGTATTACTTCTAACTTGTATATAACTGCAAATACTTGTAAATACTTATATATATTGTGTATACATGCTTGTAACAAAGGTGTTCTGTATTAGATGACTATGAAGAACTGAGGGAAAGCATCTGAATGTGCCTTATGACTGACTCAACTTGGAGAACTTTGTGGGATCCTTGTTGACAAAAAATTTATATTGAAGGTCTAGGTGATGACTTTTAGGGTTTGTGTTTTGTCACCACATTCCAATAATCCCCATCAGCTGTAAAGATGAGCATAAAGGAGATTTCTCTTTCTTCTAACAACCTCATATAGCACAGAAACATCTGTACATTGTGTGTTGTAAATTATGATACGAGAAAACTATTTTGATCTGCAGAACTAAAATAAAGACACCAAACTACTTAGAACGAGCTTAGGATCAATGTTTTGAAACAAGTCTCAGAAGTAGACGTTAATGTTTGTGATGTAAAAGATAAATAGCAGTCGAGCTGTTTATTCCTCAGTGTTCCAATTTCAGTGAAAAAACATTTTTCTTCCGTTCATTGCTGATACAAAACCTCTAGTGCAATATACAATAGAGAGAATAAACTTAAATAAGCCAAAAATTAGAATGTGGCAAGTATTCTGTATCCCAACCAGTGTTTTGAGAGAGATGAAGCTCTCTTCTGCTAAGCCCTGAATCTAAACTGAAGACAACAACCCTGTTACTATGCAACACTCTGGTATTATTTCTGTTCTGTCAATACTCTTCTGCAGCATTTTATGGCGTCAAATGGATCACAGGGGTCAGGCCTCTGGTTAACTCGATCCCATTCAAATGACTTCTGGGTATATTTATATTAAAACAGAGCTTTCCAAAAGGTTCATTTGAAATTCTTTTATCAAGGGATGTAATTTTACCATTCCATTATATTAAACACCGAGAAATGTCACACAGAATTTACTGTTATCAATATGTGCAGTAAATCCTTTCATATTCTCACTTAATCATTTGTATATTTTAGGAAATTAATTTAGTCAAATGCTCATTAGCAGTAATAATTAATTATAAAAACGTCCATTAGGCAACATGTATGTGTTGCCAAATGATCATCATGATGTTCTTTTGACAGAGTTGTTACAACACAAATGTTCACACATTTTTCAGCAGATATTTCACCGTGGCGGGACAAACTGGCCATAAATCTGCATTTACAGTTCTATAAATTGCAGATGCTCCAAGTATTATAGAACTACATTTTACTTTCATTAATTGTATAGTTATGGATTGTAAACGTAGATTTAAATACTGCATAGATAATGTTGGCAGTGAAAATTTGATTATTTTCAACGCTAGCAAATATCCTACAAATTGTCCACAGCAACCGTGTTGTTTACTGATCTATCAGTAAACTGAAAATCATTCTTATTCAGAAAGTCTGAATATTTAATCAGGAGTGGCATGACTTGAAATTGTTGCTGCCTGCGAAAGAAGGATAGCTTTGTAGACAGGACATATGGCTTGGGGGAAGCATATTCAGTCACTTTGCCAGAATTTTCCCATGTCTTTGGGTAACTCATCTTTTCTGTCCATGGTTCATTCCTTTATTTATAAAAGAAAAGTAAGAGTTTCCTTTTAGAAATGTTGTTTGCTCTATCCATTTGTATTTTGGGATGGAGGAACATCATGTTTTTTCTCCACAGCTTAATAAATGGAGGCCATATTCTTGGTAGAGGCTGTCATGCTATATAGTAATATTTGCTGCTTTTTGACAAAGCTATTGTTCTAATTATTCCTTCTGACTCTTAAAAGCACTGCTGGCTTTTGAGCATCCCAGGCTCCAAACAGAACAGAAAAATTCAAAATGAATCCTTGCTAAAACTGAGGTGTTTTTCTGCTTCATTTTCACCAATGCTTAGTCTGTTTCCACATGCTTCTGAATGAAAAAGTCCCACATGTGCAGACAAAGCCTTCATTTTCTTTCAGATATTTAAGAATATTTCTTGTTGTTAAGTTAAAAATTGCCAATTATCTTGGAGGATAGTGACAGAGTGTAATCAATGTAGCTGCCAAAACTGTGTACATGTGATGGTTTGTGTGTCACCCACCCCCCCACACTTAACAAAATTGCCCAGACTAGATTCAGATGATCTGGAAATTAAGGATCGAAGCTATATTTGCAGCCTAGCACAATACACAAGCAGGTATTTACAATCTATACAGCTATAGACAGAAATAGACAAGTTAAAAAGTAATACAGAAACACAACACCCCTCCCAGAAACCTGAGTCCCCAGGAAGAGCTCTTATCCAGCCTTCCACCTCCTTTCCACCCCTCTACCTTATCCCAGACTTTGTCTTATGTTCAAGGTGAGTTTGGAGGATCAGCCAGGGGGGTTAGGAAGTAGAAGGATTAGTCACACAGACAGCAGGTTAGAGAGAGAGAAGCACAGCCCAAAGCCAGAGAGCAAACTCTGTCATCAATGTTTGTGTTCTGGTTCTTATACATCTCAGCAAGCCCATGAGTGAAGTAGACATCATCACTGTTTCCTTTTCACAGCCTATAATCTGCTTCTTCTCACTAAAATAACCGAGCTAGGCTCAAACTAGCACAGAGTGATAATCTGTGAGAGGGCAGAACTATTTTATTGGACCTTTTACAAAAGCTAACAAGTTATGAACATCCCTGAGACAACATTAAAAAGTTCCAGAAAGAGAGGTAGGTCCACTTCAGGTTTGTATCAAAAATTACCAGAAGACTGAAAGATGGGCTCATAACCAAAAGTGGTTTGCCTCAGGTGGGTCGATCCACATTTTTCTTTCTTTTTTTTTTTTTTTGTACTCAAATTTCTGTGTGGACTTAGAGCTGGGAAACCCTGTGTATCAAATTTGCCTACAGCATTCATTGAAACACAGCCAAAGAAAGCCAAATATATTTGGGTTAAACCTGCAGTGCTCCTTCACAGTACAGCGGCAGGTTCATTTGTACTTAGATTCTGGCACTGTTAGAATTGGAAAGTTATTACATGAGTTTCCCTTAGCTTACCCCCCCGGAGGCAAAGATACATCGTGGCTCTTCAGTGAACATTTTGTTGTATTAGAAAACCCTGCAATACCCAGGCACAACATGGAAAAATCAGACTAGGGAGGGTTTTCTGGCTCTGCAGTTTCTTGCTTTTGTTGCTATGAGTCAGAGCAGTTAATTGAGTGTAGTTTTCCTTTTGAGATGTTTCATGGTCCTGTAATGTTGTTTTTCATCGTGGAGTCAGTGTACTGTAGTGCCAGCCAAGAATAACAATTAGCTACTTAGCCTGTCCAGTTCTTACTCAAACTGGAGTCTTAAATCTGCCTTTCAAACAATGGTGACAATACCTCTATTAAAGCTGGGGCAGGGTCACAGCATCTGCATTAAGTCATCTCGCTAAGTTTTTCACTTTTGCTTACACTACTTGCATCATCCCAGTGTCAACATGGAGCAAACCAGCAGATTTCAGGTGCACTCTTGGGAGACCTGTTCACTTCCACTCACCATGATGACAGCATATGAGGAAGAATTTATTTGGGTTTAAAAAAAACAATCTCAAATGAAATTTCAAGATCAGGGTTTTAGGAATATGTCAGGCATTCCTTCAAAATAAATCCAGGGGAAAAAAAATCTGCAGTTTCAGAGCTCTCAAAAGAGTGGATAATGCTGACAAATTTTATATTGTTCTTCTCAGGTTATATCTGATAGAACTCCCACTTGGAGTACTGTGTACAGTTCTGGAGCCCCTGACACAAGAGGGACGTGGAACTGTTGAATTGAGTCCAGAGGAGGGCAACGAAGATGATCAGAAGGCTGAAGCACCTCTGCTATGAGGACAGGCTACAAGAGTTGGGGCTCTTCAGTCTGGAGTAGAGAAGGATTTGAGGAGACCTTAGAGTGGCTTTCCAGTATCTGAAGGGAGCCTACAGGAAGGCTGGGGAGGGACTATTTACACGGTCTAGTAATATCAGGATGAGGGGGAATGGGTTTAAGCTGGAGGAGGGGAGATTCAGACTGGATGTTAGGAGGAAGTTCTTTACAGTGAGGGTGATGAGACTCTGCAACGGGTTGCCCAGGGAGGTTGTGGATGCTTCCTCCCTGGAGGTGTTTAAGACCAGGTTGGATGAGGCCTTGAGTGACCTGTTCTTGTGGGAGCTGTCCCTGCCTATGGCAGGGGGTTGGAGCTGGATGATCCTTGAGGTCCCTTTCAACTTAGTCCATTCTATAATTCTATTTTTTTCTTTCACTCTGAAAAATGATCTAGCATTGATAGTTCTGGTTAATTGCTATCATCTTTCATTAGAATTTGTTTGTCAGCAGCTGTTGTGCAGCAACTGTATGGCCCAACTGTGTTTCTAACTTGAAATAGTAAAAATGTTACAAACCTTAATTATTTTCAAAGTTGGTTTTTGTTGGTTTTTTTTTTTTTTTTTTTTTTTTCCCCCACTTAGG
>WAAF01013965.1:65217-77465 GCA_013400475.1 Tricholaema leucomelas
AAAAAAAAAAAAAAAGCTGGAGAAAAAAAAAGCAGTGACTAGGTAGGAAAATGAAAAGATTAGACCTTTAGACCTATAGGCTCCTGAGGAAACATATTGTGAATAGTTGAGATCCAACTATCCCAGCTGCTGACTCAGTCTAGTTAATTCAGCTTTAAAAAAAAATAAAATCTACACAAGGCTAAAAGCAAAATGATCACTTGGTTTATCAGGTCTTGTCCTCCCTGACAAGCAAAAGTTCATAAATTTTGCAGAGTGAAAACAGGGCTAAACATAGTTGTATATCACTTTCTTCTGGCTAAACACAACCTACTCTTACTCCCCCTGAGCAGGAAGCTCCGTGTTACTGAGTAACTCTTTTGATGTGTTTCAGGAGCCTCTGGTTGCCTGTTACTGGCTGAAGATAATGATCAGCTACACTTTCACCTGTTCCTCTTCCACCTCCCTTAAGTTTCTAGTTTGTCCAATTAGGAGGCTTTGCGCTGTCCCCTATAGGCAAAGGATAAAGCAGCAGGCCTTCCGCTGGTGAATTAACACTTAAGTCTCCAGTTTTTCAGGCTGCATTTTGACTGAATGTAGCTTATTAAAAAGGAAAGTTGCATTCCATATTCGTTTGGATTATGGAAATCTCACTTTTGATCACCAAGCAGCCTATTGGGTTTCCTTCATGTGAAGTTCAAGGTGAAGGCAATTTCTTTTAATAGAAGACTTTGATTTGTAAAGAGGAACAATTGTGGGCACATAATAATACAAAGCTCAACACACCATTACAATGGCAGCCTATTTACCGGCTGAACTTAAAACCTCTGGCACAGGATTCTTTCACATATATTGAGCAGGTTGTGACAACATTTAATATCCTAAGCCGTATTTTCACATGTGATGTCAGTAGATACTAAGCAGTATTTGTGCTAGTGGTACACAAGAACTTGAAAGTGCCTAGTAACTTTTGGAAGCTACATCTATCCCCATCAGTGAAGTTCTTCCCAGAGAGAGTGATTTGCCATTGGAATGGGCTGCCCAGGGAGGTGGTGGAGTCACCATCCCTGGAGGTGTTCAAGAGAAGACTTAGTGCCATGGTCTAGTTGAGTGGATAGGGCTGGGTGATAGGTTGGACTGGCTGATCTTGGAGGTCTCTTCCAACCTGGCTGATTCTATGATTCTTCTAGGAATATCATCACACTAGACTATGGGTTACCTGTGTTACTGGAGGTGTTACTGGATGTATCTCATATCCATCCGTGAGATAAAACTATTTTTTGTGCATAATTCAATACTATTTGTTTTGTACAGTGACAGAACTTGTAAACAGCTCTCTACTTCCAATAAATGAGTTGAACTTTTAATGAGTATTGCAGTAATGAATCCATAGAGAAGGACATATCTTACTTGCATTGCTACTAAATTAATAGCATCATCAAAAAAGCAGTTAGGTAAGGTATGTAAAACCTACGATTATTATCATACGATTATCATCAATCACTTCCATAAGATGGCAACTATATAGAGCCTAGAGAAAGCCTCATATGCCCTAAAGACAAGCTTCACAAAGACAGGTGCTGATAATGAGAGGTATGCCAAGATTATTTTTCAGGAAAAAAACCCCACAAACAAGATAGGAATTTCTGTGAGAAAATAAGTTTTATGGGGGGATTAGAAGGTGATAAAAGCTAGATGTGGGGAGAACATGAATTGGCTCATTGTAGCCTCAGGAAGGGGCATTAGAGAATGTAATAAAGAATGCAGTAACAAATGACTGAAGGAAGAATAAAAAAAAGGTCCAGAAATGAAACTGAAGAGACAGCTTCACTGAGTGATTTATTATGAAGTTTTGTGGGAATTCAAACAGGAAATGATCTTGAATTTGGTGTTGTTAATATAAAATAAGAAGGAAATTGATAAAAAGATTCAAGGAGTGATTTGATATGATTGAAGTAGAATAGCTGGAGATAATTTTTTGGTGGGTTTTTTTATACAGATACTCCCAGGAATAGGGAGATAGATGAATAGAGAAAAGGCTAGTGGAGAAGGTTTTATTAAGTTGTATCAGTCAAGATGAGGGAACACAGGATGAGGCATTCTGAGATGAGACTGAAGGTTGCTGATGCTGGACAAGACAGGATAACAAAGTTATTCCAGCTAAATTTATTGCAGTTTCCACGAGGGCTAAGCATTTTTTACTATTATTATTCACTATTTCATTTCAGGAATAAGGTTCATTAGATATGTTCACCATGTAGCCGCAGAGGTAATGAAAATGGTGTGCTTCTTAGAAAGGCTCTTTTAGGAATGTGCGTAGCACTGGGTCATTCCTTTCCTTGAGAAGGGAGGATTTGGTGAACAGCACAGAAGCAAATCTTGTATAGAAGGCTTAATCTTTCAAGTTTTCTTTCTGTCTTTAGCTGTTGAGGCTTTATGTTCTCCCCACCTCACAGGGAGCAGGAGAGAAAATAAACACATCCTTACCTGGGTGAGGAACATCAGGTTTCAGGTTCTGAGCTAAATTCTTTATGATCTTCATATTCATTTTAGCTACTTATGCTCACAAGAAGGCTGGATATAAGGGTCATGGATTTAGCAGAGAAGTTCATGCCAGGTTATTTTATAATGCATATTTTCTTTCATAATAACAATGAAATCTATGAAATGAAATGGTTGAGCTTATGAGACTTGTGAGTCATAAGCACAACACAGAGAAGTGTACACATGTGAAGGACTTACAGCTTTAAAAGTACACATCTAAGTATTAGGTCATGTGGATTATTTTTTTTTCTTTCCTTTGTTGAAAATGTGCATTTGTATAATGCAAAGGCATATCTCTGGTGCTTGTGAAAAGTGCCAGAATGACAGTTCTGCAGGGCAAAAGTAGGTCAGATATGTGTAGAAAGAAGAAAAAACTTGAGAGGCAGCATAAAACCTTCCCCTCCCCTGCTAGTATGTTCCTGATAAAAGTGGACCTAGTGTAACGCTTCCAAGGACAACCTGTAGAGGTCAGGACAAAATCTTCGGGGCTTAGAATCATAGAATGATTGAGATTGGAAGGAATCTCAAAGATCATCCAGTTCCAACCCCCCACCATAGGCAGGGACACCTCCCACGAGAACAGGTCACTCAAGGCCTCATCCAATCTGGCCTTGAACACCTCCAGGGAGGGAGCATCCACAGCTTCCTTAGGCAACCTGTTGCGGTGTCTCACCATCCTCATTGCAAAGAACGTCTTCCTAATATCTAGTCTAAATCTTCCCTCTTCCAGTTTAAACTCATTACTCCTCATCCTGTCATTACAAAATCTTGTAGTCCTTCCTGAAACCTCCTGCAGGCCTCCTTCAGATACTGGAAGGCTACTATATGGCCTCCTCAAATCCTTCTCTTCTCCAGTCTGAAGAGCCCCAATTCTTATAGCCTGTCCTCATAGCAGAGGTGCTCCAGCCCTCTGATCATCTTTGTTGCCCTCCTTTGGACTCACTCCAACAGTTCAATGTCCTTCTTGTGTTGAGGCTCCAGAACTTCACACAGTACTCCAGATGGGGTAAGATGAGAGCAGAGCAAAGGGGGAGAACCACCTCTCTTGCCCTGCTGACCATGGTTCTCTTGAGCCAGGACATGGTTGCTGTCTGGGCTGCACATGCACACTGCCAGCTCATAGAATCACAGAATGTCAGGGGCTGGAAGGGACCTTGAAAGATCCTCTGGTCCAGCCCCCCTCCCAGAGCAGGATCACCTTTACCAGATCACACTGTTATGCATCCAGACAGTTCTTGATTATCTCCAGAGAATGAAAGACTCCACCACCTCCCTGGGCAGCCTGTTCCAGTGCTCCGTCACCCTCACAGTCAAAAAATTCCTCCTCAGGTTCACATGGAACCTCCTATGCCTCAGCTCCCACCCATTGCCCCTTGTCCTGTCACTGGGATCACCGAGAAGAGGCTGGCTCCATCCTCCTGACACTCACCCCTTACATATTTATAAACATTCATGAGGCTACCCCTCAATCTCCTCCTCTCCAACCTAAAAAGCCCCAACTCCCTCCAGCTCTCCTCATAAGGAAGATGTTCAACTTCCTTAATCATTTTTTTGGCTCTGTGTTGGACTGTCTCAAGCAGCTTCTTGTCCTGCTTGAACTGGGGGGCCCAGAACTGGACACAATATTCTAGATGAGGCCTCAACAGGGCAGAGTAGAGAGGAAGGAGAACCTCCCCCTACCTACTAAGCACAGCCCTTATGTACATCCCAGAATGGCATTGGCCTTCCTTGCCACAGGAGCACACTGCTGGCTTGTGGCCCTCCTTCCATCCACCAGGACTGCCAAGTCCTTCTTCCCTTCATTGCTCTCCAGCAGGTCAGTCCCCAATCTATACTCATATCTGGACTGTTCTTTCCCAAGTGCATGACTCTACACTTGCCCTCATTGAACTTGATTGAATTTCTCCCTGCCCAACTCTCCTGTTTGTCTAAGTCTTCCTGAGTGGCAATACAACTCTCCAGTGTGTCAGCCACTCCACCCAGCATGGTGTCATCAGCAAACTTGCAGACTGTGCACCCCATGGCCTCATCCAGGTCATTAATGAATACATTGAATAATACTGGTCTCACTACCGACCTCTGAGGAACTCCACTACTTACAGTTGAGCTTTTCATCAACCCAGACCTCCAGGTCCTTTTCCTCCGGGCTGCTTTCCAGCCATTTGCCACTCATCCTGGATTTGTGCTTAGGATTGCGCTGACCCAGGTGCAGGAATCATAGAATCAGTCAGGGTTGGAAGGGACCACAAGGATCATCTAGTTCCCATCCCATGGGCAGGAACACCCTACCCTAGATCAGGCTGGCCAAAGCCTCATCCAGCCTGGCTTTAAACACATCCAGGAATGGGGCCTCAACCACCTCCCTGGGCAACCCATTCCAGGCTCTCACCACTCTCATGGTGAAGAACTTCCTCCTCACGTCCATCCTGAATCTACCCCTCTGCAGCTTTGCTCCATTCCCCCCAGTCCTGTCACTCCCTGATATCCTGAAAAGTCCCTCCTCAGCCTTTTTGTAGGCCCCCTTCAGATAGTGAAAGGAAAGGCCATAATAAGGTCACCTGTGAGCCTCCTCTTCTCCAAACTGAACAGCCTCAACTCTTTCAGTCTGTCCTCACAGGAGAGGTGGTCCAGGCCTCTGATCATCCTCGTGGCTCTTCTCTGGACATGCTCCAGCACATCCACATCCTTCTTGTAATGGGGGCTCCAGAACTGGATGCAGTACTCCAGGCGGAGTCTCACCAGAGCAGAGTAGAGGGAGAGAATCACCTTCCTCAACCTGCTGGCCACACTTCTCTTGATGCAGCCCAGGATCTGCAGTGAAGACAGAGGTAAAGAAGTCATTGAGAATCGCGTCCTTTTCCATGTCACTTGTGACCATTTCACCTGTTTCCTTTCTGAGAGGGTCCACACCTTCCCATGGCTTCTTTTTACCATTAATATACCTGTAGAAATTCTTGGTCTTCCCTTTGACTTTCCTGGTTAGATTCAGTTCAAAATGTGCCTTGGCTTTCCTAACCAGAACTCTAGCTGCTCAGGCAGCTTCCTTATATGCCCTGCATTCCAGCTGTCCTTTCTTCCACTCCTTGTAGAGTTTCTTTCTGTGTGACAGCATGTCCAGGAGCTCCTCGCTCAGCCAGGCAGGCTTCCTAACATTCTCCCCTGCTTTCCTCTTTGTTGGTACGCATTGCTCCTGGACAGAGGAGGTGATCCTTGAGTACTGACCAGCTGTCCTGGGCCCCTCTTTCCTCTAGAGCTTTGTCCCATGATACTTTGGCTGGCAGATCCTTGAAGCTATCAAAGTCTGCATGCCTGAAGTCTAGGGTCATAAGCTTAGAATACCTCCTCCTGGTTGCCCTGAGGATCTTAAATTCAACTGCATCATGGTCACTGCAACCAAGGCTGTCCCTGAGCCTCATGTCAGTCACCAGCCCTTCCCTGTTGGTGAGAACAAGGTCCAGCATAGCGCCTTTTGTTGTTGCTTCCTCTATGATTTGGAAGAGAAAGTTGTCATCTATGTAATCCAGGAACATCCTAGATTGCTGATGCCTTGCTGTGTTGTCCCTCCAGCAGATGACAGGGTCATTGAAAGCCCTCAAGAGGATGAGGGCTTGTGACCTGGAAGCCACTTCTATTTGCCTGTGAAGGGCCTCATCTGTTTGGTTCTGTTGGTCAGGTGGCCTGTAGCAGACCCCTACAGTAACATCACCCTCCCCTGTCTTCCCTTTAATTTTAACCCATACACTAAGGGTAGCCTGGGCCCATCTCTCCAGCCTGTCCAGGTTCCTCTAGATGGCATCCCTGCCCTCTAGCAAGTCGACTGTGCCACGCAGGCTTCCCTTGGCCTCCTTGATGGGGCCATAAAAGTGCTGGCACAAAGTAGTTGTGATGGACCTCATTATGGATGCCAGGCTTTACCTGTTTGCTGTACTTTTGGCAAAAGCCACAAAGCATCCTTACTTTTCTGAGATACTCAACATCTATTCACTGAAACTTGAAAAAGAAATGAGAGCAGGAAGAAAATTGTAAGGAGATACAAGAAACAAAGCCATTCTTTTGCTAGCTTATTTTTTTTTTCCAATAGAGTTTTTGGGGTTTTTTTTGGTTTTTTGTTTTTCTTTGGTCAATGCTAAAGATGGTGACATTATGTTCACATCAAACATGTGCTGTAAAATTGCTCTTGTCAAGCATTTTGCTTGGCAGAAACACAGAGGAGAGGATGCTGAGCCAAGAAATGCTTCTCCTTTTCTTCCCCATACAATGGAGATCTCACAACTGAGTAGTATCTGTTTTTTCTGTTGCTTCAACATGTGAGAGACATAGAATCATAGAATCAACCAGATTGGAAGAGACCTTCAAGATCATCCAGACCAACCTATCACCTAGCCCTGTTCAATCATCTAGGCCATGGCACTAAGTGTTTCATTCAGTCTTTTCTTGAACACCTCCAGGGACAGCGACTGCACCACAGGGCATTTGATAGGGACTGAAATCAAGCATTAAGAAAAGACACTGAAGATATGATACAGCTTCTAATAACACATAGCTTAATGGAGCAGATCAATGTATTTCTGATCCCTTGGCCAATGTTAGCTTGCAAATTCTTGGGATCAAGGACAGTGTCTTCATTTTGGTGGAGTACACAACCAATCCTAATGCATGGCAAGAACCAAAAAGACATTAGAGCAAGGTAACAGTAAACAGAGAAGCTGCACAAGAAATCAGTTCTCATGCCTTGTAATATTTGCATGTATTAGAGATGTCCCCTTTCCTCTGCTGCTATTTGCAAACACATGAGCAGACTTATACAGCTCTGTATGCCTGGTAAGGCTGTTTCATCCACTGGTAATTTCTCTGTAAAGAGACCCAGATCAGCAACACTTGTTAACTCTTCTTTGGAGAGGACAAGGAGAGCAGTGCCCAAACCATCTCACATTCCTGCAGCAGAAGCAATGGTACCTGCTTCCAGGGACATCCACAGGGCTTGCTGTGCCATGACAGATGTTTCCAGATTGTTACAGCCACATGACAATTTGCACAATCCTAAGGAACTTCCTGATGTCAGCAAATCCTGGCAATGGAAACTCACTGAGAAGCTCAAATAAATAAATGTTATTGGCATCGTACCTGAAAATACCAGCAAACTACAACTCTGAGATAGCTCTGTCTTCTGTGGACAAGTGTAGGGTAAAATTTTCATTGCAATTAGCTGAACAAGATTTTACATGGAGTTGCCTTTCACTTGTGGCAAGTATCAGTAATGTATATTACGGCATTACTTTCCTTCAGGGACCGACTGTCCTCTCTATTGGTTTCTCTTCCAAGCTTAACAATGCTTACATTTAGCCCCCCTGAGTATTTCATTTAAACACATTCATGGTTTTCAAAATATTTTGCAGGGCAGATTATAGCACCTGAGTAATAAAATCACAATTGCCATTTCTAGCTGAGTGAGAAGAATTTAAAGCATATTTATACTGAAAGAGTGTGAGGAAAGCACACATTACCGTTAAAAAGTAATAATTTAACTGCCTCTGTTCTATCTGGAAGCACAGACTCATTATAAATAAAGATAAACAAGTGCAATATTAAAACCCCAACCATTTATTCTTTTTTAATGGACTTTTAAGCAAGTTTCTCTAGTTGTTGATGAATGTAATAAAATAAAATTAAATTAAAAGAAATGTCAAGAAGGAAACAGATTTTAAATTAACAAAGCCCACCATAAATTTGCAATTACTTGGCCATTAAGGGTCTTGAAGAAAGTTCATTTCAGCAAGTATAAAATTGACACTATTGAAGCTTTAGCAGGAACAATTATTATCATTGCAAATTACTTAAACTATTAAACTGAGAATAATTCAGAAATATCATTAGCAGTCAAATTACTTTAAAAAACTTGTTTTCTTTCTCCTTTGTTTAATTTAAACTTAATGTCTGCTTATTCTCACACAAGCAGAAAATGCTGATAAATAATTCCGGAGCATCCTAAACATCTCCCTTCACAGCTAGCTTCTAATTTGATCTCTGGAGACCCTTCTTGGTAGCTGAATAAAATATTTTCATTTATTCTAGAAGAGCCTGCATCACCATACATTTCTAATCTCACGTTGCTTGGTAATGCCGCTAGATGAGGTCCTCAGCAAATCATTAAACGTGTTCAGTAACAACGTTACAAAACACAAGAGATTTGCTCTTAGCGAAACAAGAAGTTTTTCAAACATGTGGAAATAAAAGCCACCCCAAAGTTTAATAAGCTAGCTTGAGTTTTTAGGGCAGTTTCAGAGCTTTAGTATTTTAAAATTCTTAGTGTGCATCGTGCTAGAATAAAGAGACTTCGACACAGTGTTGGAGTGGTTTTAAAAAGCCATTTTTTCACCTTGCAGAAAATACAAATGATACTGCTTTTCTGGTAGGATCAAGCGTTTTGCCTTGGTCAGCTCTCTGTGCCCAGTACATGTTCTCTGCATTTGAGCAATACAGTCTCTTTCAAAATCTGAGGATTTCATCTCTCAACATTTCTCACAACGGACTGTATTTCCTGATGATATGATAATGTAAATGACTTTCCATGGAATTCATGAATCATCAAGATAGGATTTGAAGAGAGGAAATTAAACACTTGATTCAATTAATCTTTCTTATTAGGCTAAAAATTCATGATTTGCACTCCTAATAAATATGATGTGATATTTCATATGCATTCATCACGTGAGATTAATACCCATTATTACTCTTTAACACTGGATTCAAGTAACCCAGACACCAGCTCTGTGATCAGGAAGGGATGGAGAGTACTGTGGAAGTGGTACAGTTTCCCAGCGGAGAAAAGTCTCTCATCGCTTGACAGATCATTCATCTTCTTTCTTGGCTTTATTGTATTTCTTCCATATTGATGGAATGACTTTCTCTCTGGGAAAAGTTTGTTGGGTCAAGTGCTGTAAAAATCAAAGCCAAGTTCCCTCCTGCTGCAGTAGGGAATAGAAGTGTAGTGAAGCAAAGGACAGCTAGGAGGCTGGATTAATTGAGGTCTGGTAAGCGTCTAACCATCTGAGATCACAGAAATTTTTAGGTTAAAAGTGTCTTCTTATAATTATTATTTACCCTATAGTGTATATTCATTTGAGGGTTTTGTTATTGGTTAAAGACATATGACATTCAATCCATTTCTTCAATTTCTTGTTTTTGCTTTAAGAGGATTATGTGCACTTAGAAATTGACATATTGTGGTCTCCATCCATATATTCATGATTTTGTCTGCCCACCAATACATCCCTTCCTCTGGGCACTTATTCATGAAAAAATATAACAATATAAACTATTTTGTCAATTGTTATCCATATGGAATAACAAAATTAACAGTGCAGAACGGGTATTACATACATGTGCAAAGCCACACATTTATAAATCCATCTAGGAATTGCAAAGGAATAGGTAGATAATGATGTTTAGGCATTTAATAGTCTTCAGATTTATAAAAGAATTGGTGTATCCTGATAATGCTGAGTGAGAATAGAATAGAATAGAATAGAATAGAATCAATCAGGTTGGAAGAGACCTCCAAGATCATCCAGGCCAACCTAGCACCCAGCCCTATCCAGTCAACTAGACCATGGCACTAAGTGCCTCATCCAGGCTTTTCCTGAACACCCCCAGGGATGGTTACTCCACCACCTCCCTGGGCAGCCCATTCCAATGCCAATCATTCTCTCTGTGAAGAACTTCCTCCTAACATCCAGCCTATACTTCCCCTGGCACAACTTGAGGCTGTGTCCCCTTGTCCTGTTGCTGGTTGCCTGGGAGAAGAGACCAACCCCTACCTGGCTACAACCTCCCTTCGGGTAGTTGTAGACAGCAATGAGGTCTGCCCTGAGCCTCCTCTTCTCCAGGCTAAACAACCCCAGCTCCCTCAGCCTCTCCTCATAGGGTTTGTGTTCCAGGCCTCTCACCAGCCTTGTTGCCCTTCTCTGGACACGTTCCAGCACCTCAACATCTCTCTTGAATTGAGGAGCCCAGAACTGGACACAGTACTCAAGGTGTGGCCTGACCAGTGTTGAGTACAGGGGCAGAATAGCCTCCCTCCTCCTACTGACCACACTGTTCCTGATACAGGCCAGGATGCCATTGGCACTGTTATCATAGCTGCTACCTGTGTGGGTTGCAGCTGATTGCACCTACATCGTCTGGTTGTCAGGGTAGGACTGTGGAAATCTTCTGGGAATGCATCCTTCTTCCATGGTAATCATGAAAGATCCCTGGTCTTCATTTGCTTACCTCGTTAGACCTGCATAGGGCTCCTTTTAACAAAGGTCATTCTTATCAGTTGAAACTTTGAAAATTTTATCTTCACTAGGATAAAGCATATCTGTAAGTGAAATATCTAAAGCTTACGAGAACTCAGAATTACCCTTTGAAGTAAAAGTTGAAAAAAGACATGATGGTCTTTGCTGAGTTATTTTAAGAAACTGTTTAAGGTAAAAGAATTTCAGGCTAGCCCAATCTGGTATCTTCTTGTTACAACAAAAAATATTAAGAAACCATTTAAGGTAAAATAATTTCAGGCTACTCCTAGCTGGTAGTTTCTTGTTAAAACAGAAAAATTACAGTTACTTTCAGTGCTTTCCAAGGAGTTTTATTCAGTATGTTGCTGAATTCCATAAGCATGAGTATTGCAGAATCATTGTTTGGGGTTGGAGTGGATTTGAAAAATCATCCAGGCCAACCCTCCTGCCAGAGCAGGATCACTTAGAGCAGATCACAGAGGCATGCATCCAAGTGAGTTTTGAATATCTCCGGAGAAGGAGACTCCACGACCCCGCTGGGCTGCCTGTTCCAGTGTTCCATCACTCTCACAGTGAAAAAAAAAATCCTTCTGTCTGTGTGGAACTTCTTATGTCTCAGCTTCCACCCATTGGCCCTTGCTCTGTCGCATGGCGGCACCAAGACGAGCCTGACTCCATCCTCTTGGCACTCACCCTTTAGATATTTACAAACATTATGTCCAGGAAGAGCCTCTCCAGTAAACAGTGGAATACTCTTTGTGGTGGTGGACTCTTTTGTTCTGTTTTGTATAGCCCCATGTTCCTCGATGACTCTACCTCCACTCATTCCTAATATCTTAGAAAAATCTGTGAGTAGGGAGAAATTGATATTTTATTTCCCCTGTATAATCTCAATTTCACCATGACTATTGATTTGTTTTCATTTTTTTCTCCTCTTCCAAAAGACAGCAAAATTGCTGTATATGATGGGACAGACAGAGAGGGATCTGGGAGTGCTGATTGATACTCACCTGAACATGAGCCAGCAGTGTGCCCAGGTGGCCAAGAGAGCCAATGGCATCCTGGCCTGCATCAGGAATGGTGTGGCCAGCTGGAGCAGGGAGGTCATTCTGCCCCTGTACTCTGCACTGGTTAGACCACACCTCGAGTACTGTGCTCAGTTCTGGGCCTCCCAGTTTAGAAGGGACATTGAAATCCTTGAGCATGTCCAGAGAAGGGCAACGAGGCTGGTGAGAGGCCTTGAGCACAAGCCCTACGAGGAGAGGCTGAGGGAGCTGAGGTTGTTTAGCCTGGAGAAGAGGAGGCTCAGGGGTGACCTTATTGCTGTCTACAACTACCTGAGGGGTGGTTGTGGCCAGGGGTAGGTTGGTCTCTTCTCTCAGGTGGCCAGCGCCAGAACGAGAGGACACAGCCTCAGGCTACACCAGGGGAAATTTAGGCTTGAGG
>WAAF01013965.1:77526-92877 GCA_013400475.1 Tricholaema leucomelas
TATATATATATAAAGTTAAATGCTTGATAAAGATGTCTGCATGAGATACTGAATCCTGAAATAGAATTTTCCTTTGAAGTATGCGCATGTGTTTGAACTTTTTATGCCTTTACTTCTGCTCACTCTGCCAGATGACTATATTCTTTAGGTGCCTTTTTTGCATTGTCTTACTAGGGAAGGAATTCAGCTGATTGTAATGTACACAAGCAGTGATTTGTGTGAGGAAGCATAGATTTTGGCTTCTTTCTGTGTTTCTGAGTTGCGTGTGACTAATAATGACAACTACCTGAAGAGAGACTGTAGCCAGGTGGGGGTTGGTCTCTTCTCCCAGGCAACCAGCAACAGAACAAGGGGACGCAGTCTCAAGTTGTGGCAAGGAAGGTATAGGCTGGATGTTAGGAGGAAGTTCTTGCCAGAGAGAGTGATTTGTCATTGGAATGGGCTGCCCAGGGAGGTGGTGGAGTTGCCATCCCTGGAGGTATTGAAGCAAAGCCTGGATGAGGCACTTAGTGCCATGGTCTGGTTGATTGGACAGACTGGGTGATAGGTTGGACTGGATCATCTTGAAAGTCTCTTCCAACCTGGTTGATTCTATGATTCTATGATATGAAAGTGTCAAGCACAGACTACAATACCAGTGTGTAGCTACTACACAGTTATAAAAGCATAGCATATGCCTGCTCCTACAAGGAGATTAGAACAGAAACCAAACAATGACCTTTATACTGCCCTCTTTTTTTTTCCTCATCTGTGTAATATTTTATATATGCATTTTTCCAGGGAGATTTTCAGAACTCATAAAATATTTTCCACTGAAGAAAAAATAAAAATGAATATAATTGAGGGAAGTTATAAGAAATGATGCACTAATAGTACATAATTTCACTATATTTAGAAGCTCTTACTAATTATTGTATTTCTTGCATTTTGGTTGATACGGTATGTCAAAAGGTCTATGTGAATGTCATTTCAGGATATGTTTATTGAGTAGCTAACATGTCTCTGCAAACTAATTAGCTTTTTTTCCTCTGGTTTGATTTTCATGTAAAGTGTGATAATATGAAAAAGTTTTACAGCAGTTCTGTCTTCTGAGAAGCCATTACTTTGTGTTACTTAACATAAAACCTTAGTTAGTTAGGTTTTAGTTCATATGCACACACCTTTCACTTTCTATTTTCATTTAAAGTGAATTCTGCAAGGTAAAAAGATTAGGGCATCATAGATGGAGATTCCCTGTAGTCTAAACTGGCAGTTTTGCTGAGCTCTAAGAACAAGTCACCTTGGAACAATTTAGAGGTGTTTTTTGGTTTTGTGTTCCCTGTAACACTGCCTGCCAAAGAATAATTTGAGACAAAAGGGTGGGCACTTGGCAACTTTCATCTTGGAGGTGACAATGCAGAAGCTGCTAATTAGCGAACGGGTTTTTTTTGTATCAACTTCGTGTAGAATTCCAGCCTTGCATGCAAAAAATGCACAACTTTTCTGCGTGCCAAATTGGCCTCCATGTGAGGATTGAGTGGCTCCAATTAATGTCAAACAGCTCCGGGTACTGTGTTTGTATAAACTACTGTGATACGCTTACATGTGGCATCCTTTCCAGATGATGTGCTCAACTATGACTAGGGATGAGATAATGAACACAGAGCGTATCTCTTTAATCTGAGCGAGGCAGAAGATGGAGTTTGTTCTGAACTAGATCACAAACTACTACATTTGCCTTTTTGCTTTCTTGCTTATATGCCACAAAGCCTCAGCTAGCCAAGGTCTCCCTATTCAGTTTGTGTTATCCAGTGAATTTCTTAATATATTTCACTTAAAAATGACATGCATTCACCCTGTTTCTGGAAATCAGGATTGTTATTGAGAGTGACAGATTGCTTTGACTCAAAAGCTATGACAAGCATTCTCTTGCTTGATGTTTACCTGGAATCAGTTATTTGTCACAGTCCTAATAAAAGAGAGCAGATTTTTGTCATGTTTTGTTTTGCATTGGAGAAAAAGAGACGGACAAGAAGAATGTGCTGCTGAGATCATCAGTCAGTGAGAACCAAGATGAATAGTACCAGTGGGATGTATGGGCTCAAATTGTAAAGAAAAGATGACAGAACAAGCATGGGGTATTTGAGACAGAAATGGTACAGCAGTGTGTATTAATGTGAGGAAATCAAATCATGCACAGAGGCTGAGGTGAAGCTTTAGATGTTTATTAATTGTTTAAAGGATGTCATGAATTTTGAGAGATTTACAATAACAGAGAAAGAGGCATGTCAAGAGGATCTTTTGATTAGGAATGAGTCTGTGGGCTGCACAGCTAAGATGTACAAGGAAACAAGAGGGAAATTTCTGATGCATAGCATCATACTGTATGTGACTCAAGATTTTGGGTTTCAGCAAATGCCATAATGCCCCCTTTGCTTGTTGTTCTCTCCTGTATGCTTGGATTTTGGATACTCTCCTGCAAAATCTCGCTTGTAATGCTGTTTGCCTTTTACATTGGCTCACAACTGATGAACTAATCTTTCTAACACTAGCATCTTTCACGGGATGTTAATTATGAATTGTATTTTTATGGGAGCCTTGTGCCATATGTACTGCGTTCAGCCTCTCAGTGAACCATTACTCATGGTTAGGGGAAAAGAACTTACCTTTAGTTTCAGTAAGACCTGGCTTGTGGCTGCATTTTTAGGACTAGCTACAGAATAAGGATTAGAAGACAGTATTCCTGAAAGCTGTTTAATTCCCTGTTTAGAAAGCAATGCTCTGCTTTCTCATACATCACAGAAGTTAAAACATTACAAGTAGACTTCCAAATAATGCCAGACTTGTCAGTTCAATTACAGTCTCTCAGGAGACTTCAGATCATGTAGTATAAAGATTTGAATTAGGATTCACAGGAAGACACAAAAAGTTGGAAGCCCATTGATTTTCAAAGTTAAGATGCTACAGTAAAGTAGGAGATACTCAGCACCTGCTTCATAGCCCAGGTTCAGGACTCTGAGAAATGAAATGGAGCCTATTTAAATGAGAAATGCCTGACAAGGTCTGAGTGCAAGAATTAGAAAAAATCCACTTTGCTAATAAGCCTTGCACATGACTAAGATCTAACCAGAAGGCGAAGCTCTTTCTGTGGTTGCTTTCTCCAGGTTATATTAAGCTACACAATGGTGACTTGTTACTGAAGGTTGGAGCCAGCTGATATTGGCTCATGTGGCTTTGTACCATACTTTGCTGTGCAGAGCAAGCATGCCCTGCATTTGCAAAGGAAAGTTGCTCAAAGCTTTATTCAAATTCATAAGAAGAAAAAAAAAATTAGCCAGATAGACAAAGTTTGTTTCTGTTGATCATGATTTATCTATCTTTCAGTAAGCCCCTTGGTAGAGCTGGGATTAATCAATTGCCTCAACAATTTTCTGAATATCTGAAGTCCTGAAGTGACTGAACTTTGAAAAATGAACAAGGAGAAGTGTGAGACTTACCTACCTTAAAACCATTATACGTGTCAGTATATAAAATGAAGGTGCTTACCTCCAGTGCTGTGTTCATTTCTGCTTATGCTACCTTAAGAATAGACAGAATAGATACATCAAGAAAGTACCAGAGAAGGACACCAAAAAGAAAAGATTTCTTACAAGAAGAAAATTAGAACAATTATATCTGTTTAGATAGATAGGAACCACAGAGAGATATGAAATAATGAAGCACAACAAAATCCTGCTAATACTACAAATTGAATTCTTGGCCTTTCTGTTCAACTTACTTTTACAAAGCAACTCTCCCAGTGTTATTCATGCAAAATGATAGTTATTTTCTCTTTTCAGAAGAGTCTAGATGCTAACAGTTGGCAAATTCAACCATATACATGTATGTAGCAGGTCATTCAGGCAAAAATTTTAATGCAGTGTGAGAATTTACCAGTTAAAATGAGCAGTTTAAAGGAGTTTATGTCCCAGCTGGGAACTACAATACAATCCTCATAGTATACATGCCAGTTCTGCTGAATGTGGAGCTTGCAAAATAGTCTGCAATACTTCCATGTTCAAGGCATATTTCCAAATTTTTACACCTCCTATACAGTATTTTTGAGTAGACATAGGTTAAAATCCTATCTGGGTCAAAACTTAAGAACTATATATATAAGGAGGTTTATACCAATTTAACATGCAGTGCAGGCAGACTTCAGAACTGACTAAGACAATATACTTCAGATCCTCAAGGGAACACTGGCAACGGCAACATCAGGGAGTTTTTTCACACAATGTCAACGTTTAGCAGCAAACTCTATAGCTGAAATTGACTTCTAAAGAAGGGAAGTAAACAAAATTTCCTTTCTGGAAGGGGCACAGGGGACAGACATGTATACACAGGAGGGATCTGATGGTATCCACAAAGGTAATGACTTGCTGAAAAACTGTGTTGGGTTTGGCTGAGATGGAGTTCACTCTCCCCAGAGCTTTTTTTGTAGTGCTGGGTTTTGCAGTACTGTAGCTAGGTGTTGATAACACACTACGGTTTTGGCTACTGCTGAGCCAAGCACACGGCTGTGCTTTTCCAACATTTCCCCACCCAACAGTAGTCCGAGGGATGGGCAAGATCTTGGGAGGGGACACTGCAGTGAATGAGATAAAAAGAAATCTAGGTAGATTGATTCAATAACTTAACTGATCCCCAGGGATTAGTGCTGGGCCCAGTCCTGTTCAATATATTTATTGATGATCTGGATGAGGGGATTGAGTCCAGCATCATTAAGTTTGCAGATGACACCAAGCTAGGAGCAGGTGTTGATCTGTTGGAAGGTAGGAGAGCCCTGCAGAGGGACCTGGACAGGCTGGATGGGTGGGCAGAGGCCAATGGGATGAGATTTAACAAGGCCAAGTGCAGGGTTCTGCACTTTGGCCACAACAACCCCAAGCAACGCTACAGGCTGGGGACAGAGTGGCTGGAGAGCAGCCAGGAGGAAAGGGACCTGGGGGTACTGGTGGATAGTAGGCTGAAGATGAGCCAGCAGTGTGCCCAGGTGGCCAAGAGAGCCAATGGCATCCTGGCCTGTATCAGGAACAGTGTGGCCAGTAGGACGAGGGAGGTTATTCTTCCCCTGTACTCAACACTGGTCAGGCCACACCTTGAGTACTGTGTCCAGTTCTGGGCTCCTCAATTCAAGAGAGATGTTGAGGTGCTGGAACGTGTCCAGAGAAGGGCAACAAAGCTGGTGAGGGGCCTGGAACACAAACCCTATGAGGAGAGGCTGAGGGAGCTGGGGTTGTTTAGCCTGGAGAAGAGGAGGCTCAGGGCAGACCTCATTGCTGTCTACAACTACCTGAAGGGAGGTTGTAGCCAGGTGGGGGTTGGTCTCTTCTCCCAGGCAACCAGCAACAGGACAAGGGGACACAGCCTCAAGTTGTGCCGGGGGAAGTATAGGCTGGATGTTAGGAGGAAGTTCTTCACAGAGAGAGTGATTGGCATTGGAATGGGCTGCCCAGGGAGGTGGTGGAGTAACCATCCCTGGGGGTGTTCAGGAAAAGCCTGGATGAGGCACTTAGTGCCATGGTCTAGTTGAGTGGATAGGGCTGGGTGCTAGGTTGGCCTGGATGATCTTGGAGGTCTCTTCCAACCTGATTGATTCTATTCTATTCTATTCTATTCTATTCTATTCTATTCTAACTCAAACGAGTTAGGGCAAAATATTGCATATAATAATCTTACATCGTAGGTCTTTGAAGAGCATCCAGAGGTGTTGCTGGTATCACCTTAAGCATGTCTTTGGTAAGTACTAATGTTGGCATCTAGGCCTCTCAAAAGAGTTATACACAAATGTGAACAGGTTTTTCCCGTATGTTTTTCAATTGAAGGAGACTTTACAACCTTTTTAACCTGACCTTTTAAAGCAGCATATTAGGCAGTAAGCACTCACTGATCAAATATGAAAAATGTCAGGTGTAGAGTAAGTACTGACAAGGAAATATTTCACATCTTTAAGCTCATGAATGATGACTGAAAAAAACCACCTTGGCTCCTATTAAGACTTTTAACTTTTTTTATTATTATTATTATTTATTCCCCCCCCAAATATTCAATAATGGTGCAATGGGTTGTCTTGTGAAACATTACAAAGCTAAATTTGAAGCTAAAAAGATATCAGACAGGCTAAAGTATGGTATAATTCATCACTGTTGCTTACTAGGGTATTCTCATTTTCATCACACAGTGCCATGTCTCATTCAGTAATACATTCAGCAATTCTAACAACCCACTTATCTACTTTTCTTTAAATGTACTGCAGAATCACTCTCAGATCATCATGTGTCACTGTAGACATGTTCTCCTGTTAATCCAAATCAGCCACGTTAATATTGTTAGTTTTGGTTCTTGGTTTGTTTTTAATAGAGTACACTCAGAGTCTCACACATGTTATAAGTATTTGATTCATAGGATCATAGAATGTCAGGGGCTGGAAGGGACCTTGAAAGATCATGTAGTCCAACCCCCCTGCCAGAGCAGGATCACCTATACCAGATCACACAGGAACACATCCAGGTGGGTTTTGACTATCTCTAGAGAGGGAGACACCACAACCCACCTGGGCATCCTGTTCCAGTGCTCCGTCACCCTCACAGTGAAAAAATCCCTCCTCGTGTTTAAATTGAACTTCCTGTGCCTCAGCTTCCACCCATAGCCCCTTGTCCTGTCATCGGGCATCACTGAGCAGAGCCTGGCTCCATCCTCCTGGCACTCACTCTTTACATGTTTATAAACATTGTTGAGGTCCCCCCTCAGTCTCCTCTTCTCCAAGCTAAAAGCCTCAGCTCCCTCAGTCTCTCTTTGTAAGAGAGATGTTTCATTTCCTTAATCATTTTGGTGGCTCTGCACTGGACTCTCTCAAGCAGTTCCATGTCCCTCTTGAATTGAGGGGCCCAGAGCTGAACACAGTACTCCAGATGTGGCCTCACCAGGGCAGAGTAGAGGGGCAGGAGAACCATTCTTGACCTACTAGTCACACCTCTTCTAATACACCCAGAATGACATTGGGCCTCCTGGCCACAAGAGCACCTCCTATCCACTAGGACCCCAAAATCCTTTTCCCCTTCACTGCCTTCTAACAGGTCAGCCCCCAACCTACACTGATACCTGGGGTTGCTCTTTCCTAGGTGCAAGACTCTCCACTTGTCCCTGTTGAATTTCATTAAATCTCTCCCTGCCCAGCTCTCCAGCCTGTCCAAGTCTTGCTGAATGGCAGCACAGCCTTCTGGTGTGTCAGCCACTTCTTCCAGTTTGGTGTCACCAGCAAACTTGCTGACAGTGCACTCTGTGCCCTCAGCCAGGTCATTGATGAATATAGTGAACAGAACCGGTCCCAGTACTGACTCCTGTGGGACCCTACTAGTCACAGGCCACCAACCAGACTCCATTCCACTGACCACAACTCTCTGGCTCCTTTCCTTCGATCACTTCCCAATCCACCTGGATCACTACCTGATCATCCAGACCACACTGCCTCAGTTTAGCCAGAAGGATGCTGTGGGAGACAGTGTCAAATGCTTTACTGAAATCAAGATAAACCACACCCACTGCTCTACCATCATCAGTCCACCTGATTATGCCCTCATAAAAGGCTATCAGGTTGGTCAAACATGACTTCCTCTTGGTAAAACCGTGTTGACTGCTCCTTATGACCCCTCTTCCCTTGATATGCTTAAGGTCAATATTAAGGATAAATTTCTCCATTACCTTTCTGGGGATGGAAGTGAGGCTGACCAGTCTGTAGCTACCTAGGTCCTCCTTCTTACCCTTCTTGAAGATTGGAGTGATGTTTGCCCTCCTCCAGTCCCCAGGCACCTCTCCTGTCCATCATGTCTTACTGAAGATGGTGGAGAGTGGTCTGGCAATGACCTGTGCTAGCTCCTTCAGCACCTGTGGGTGCATACCATTGGACCCATGGACTTATGAATCTCCAAACTACCCAACTGTTCCTTAACCTAGTACTTATCAACCAGACAAGACTGCTCTGTCATGCTTTCCTTCGATATCTCAGGTGTTGGGGCTCCTGAGGACAGTCTCCAGCAGTATAGGCAAGGAAGACATTTAATAACTCTGCCCTCTCTGTGTCCTCTGTCACCAAGACACCCACCTCATTCAGCAGAGGGCCTACATCGCCTCTAACATTAGCTTTTCCTGCAATGTATTTGAAGAAGCCTTTTTTATCATCCTTGACCTCCATTGCAAGGTTGAGTTCCAACGAGGCCTTAGCCTTCCTAGTTGTTTACCTACACCCTCTGACAACAGCCCTATACTCCTCCTAGGTGGCCAGCCCCTCCTTCCATGATCTGTAGACTCTCTTCTTCCACTTAAGTTTACTTGTTTGATTAGACAGATGTGGTATTTAATTGATAAGAACTTGCTAGCAAAGAGAAACATGTTGTGGAGTTGAGATCAGAAGTCATTCTATAGACTGAGAGGCTGATTCCTCTTTGCCAGTATTACTTTTGCAAAGTCCACTGATATCAGGCATACTTTTTATAACAGACTGCAGAAAGTTGTGATGATGAGACTCACCAAACTGCTCCTTTCCCAGGGCAATTCTGATCAGAATCTATTGTAACCAAAATTAATGTCTGCACCCAAAATCTTCACCGCATTCAGATGAATATGAGTTCTACTGCTCTTCAACACAGCTGGTGCATTGGTTATGCTATACAAATTAAAACAATCTCAATGTCAGTCTGGAATTCATGTCCATGTATAGCTCTTAAGATTTGATTTTATTCTGTCTTCAATGTCTGTTTATAATATCTTTTAAAAGTGTACAATGTATAGGAAAAGCTCATTAAAAATCAGACTTTCTTCATAGACTCTGACTCCAGCTGTTCTCTTTAAAGCAGCTGGTAAACTTTCATAAATAGCCCACCAAATGTTAACCCTGACAAACACAGACTCTGGAGGATGGAGGTATCATTTCAATGTAAAAAGTTCAGTATCAACAATTAACCTGCTAGGAGAGAGAGGGGGCTAAGAGTGGAGTACAGAGGCATGAGACACACAGACCTGAGCCTCTGGGGTTTTGCTGTGTTGCATTTTTAGACCAGCCTTTGGGCTGTTACAGATTCTACAGAGGATGTTTCAACATTGAGCATCAAGAGTGGAAAACTAGTGTGCAGGGCTCTTGGATTTTCTTGCTTTGAGTGTTTAAAAGGTAGGAGACTGTGACACAGAAGGAATCTACAGGCAAGAAAACTTTGCAACTGTTCTGCAAAAGTGAAAACTGATGCCAGATAAAGAACCTCAGAAACTCCCAGATTTCTTTGTCATATTTAGTAAAGGTTATCTATCCACTTTTGGGCACATTTTTCAGTGTGTGCAAGTGTAAAATTGTCTCACTGTACACATAAGAGAAAATAGTAGGAATTCACTATAACTTAAACTGCGATAGCAGAAATTCAAATTGATTTGTATTCTGCACAGAGGAGAGAGGCATCCCCAGTAGCTGTATAAAGAAAGGTCTTTGAGGTGCCAGTTTAAGTTCAGGTTGACACCAGAAAGGCCAGGGAAGTGGGCAGGAAAAAGGAACAGTAACTTGAGGATATTTTAATAACACTTGCTCTGTTTTCTTTCTTAGTTCACTTTTATTTTATTTGCACTTTTGTAGTTTCATCTTGATGACATGGCTATTATTTTATAGCAGTTTCAAGCACTTAATTAATGAACTGCACACATATGACATGACACCGACTTGCCCAATTATCTCTGGCATCTATTTTTATGGTACAAAGCACTGCTGCTTTGTGAATTATTTTAGATTGTAAATTGGCTCTGGAAGCTGTTGTTTTAACAGCCAAAATAATACAGGAGCAGTGCTTGATGGCTGACATGCAGCAGTGACAAATTGCCTTGCATGATCTCATGAAATTCACCAAAGGACTTGGAGATGTTTGATAATGTTTCATCTGTTCTTCAGATATAAATATCCCTCTTGTTAAATCCACAACACCTTATGAAGTTCTTAAACAAACCTGATTGCCAGACTGCTGACAATGTGTAAATGGCAGAGCAGTACAGAATTAGAACGAGAATCTATAGCACAATTCTTCACTGGATCTTTTTGCTGGTAGTAGTAGACCAAAAATATTGTTGTGTATCTAGCAGTAGGTAGTAAATACAAGCATTTTAAGGTCATGTTGGTTTGGGCATTGTATTTTCAACCTTGTAAAGGCAAATGTACAATACCTAGGGGAAACTTGGACAGAGATCATGTTCTGGTGTCCTCCATCCCCACTCCTCAAGGGAGAACTGTAGGGACAAGGGAAATGTAGGTAAATGCCTCTGTCTTCCCATCTTGATTGCATAAGAAGTCAATTATGACTCACAAATGTGATGAGCATCTCTAAAAATTAGATATCTTAGTAGTATTTTGTTTGAAACATTGTATGCTGGTCATCATAGATGACTATGTTACACTTCCAGGATCACACATAAACACAAACCTCACCCCTTTTGTGGGACCTTTTTAGGCTATCAGGTAGTGACAGGACTAGGGCGAATGGAGCAAAGCTGGAGGTGGGGAGAGTCAGACTGGACGTGAGGAGGAAGTTCTTCAGCATGAGACTGGTGAGAGCCTGGAATGGGTTGCCCAGGGAGGTGGTTCAGCCCCCATCCCTGGAGGTGTTTAAGGCCAAGCTGGATGAGGCTTTGGCCAGCCTGATCTAGGGTAGGGTGTCCCTGCCCATTGCAAGGGGTTGGAACTAGATGATCCTTGTGGTCCCTTCCAACCCTGACTGATTCTATGATTCTATGACCTGAATTCTTTGAAATTCATTCCATCTCTTATAGAAACATTGCTTTCTCCAGATTTCTTTGCAGTTAAAAAGCCTTAGAACCAAAAGCTTTCCTCTGAAATAAAGCTGAAGCAGAAACTTTGGTCTGCTTTCAGGGAAAGCCTCCTGGAAAGAAGTTCAAAGAGTTTTAAATGTCTGGCCAGAGGAAAATAGTCTCAACTCATTCCATGCTTGTTTGACCAGAATGAACTCTCACTTTCAAATTGCATATGTTATTAATGAAACACATCACCTAACTCTCAATAGTTTTGTGAGCCACTTTACAAATACATTAGTCACTTACTGGGAGTATTTATAGAAATGTTCCTTCATCTAAACTCGACAAAAATATTTCACAATTATATACATTTTAATTATGACATAGAAGTGCAAATTCCACTTCTGGAACTTTACAAGCTGAGATGTTTACTTTAAAAATTAACTTCAAATATATGTACAAATTACCAATTATATGTAAGAATGAAAATGCATTATAACTGAAAACTTAATTCCTCTCTTTTTTTGCATAAAGTGCAGAGGCAATATTCTCTGTCTCACAAATGCCTCTTTCATGAACAAATAAACACATTTACTAGAGTACAATTCACATACAAAAGATGATGAGATAGCAAGAAATGAAAATAATACTGTTTTCAGTTTAGAATGTGATCCTTTAATTGGAATTTCTCATTCTAATGCAATTCTTTTCTTCAATATGTTGGTATAGAATAAAAAGCAATATTATAGACACAGCCATCTAGTCACTAGAACTATCAATAGGTAGGAAAAAAACCTTCTATAATTTGGGAGTGGTTTGAGTCCAATTTTGAATAAGAGGCCAGAGGATCAGATGTGCTCTCTAGTTTTTTATTTTGTTTTTCACGTTACCAGAGTTGCTTTAAGCCAAATCCACTACCCTATCCAGACCCTTTTCCAAGGTCCATGACAATTCCTCACTGCCTTTTCCCATTTCACCAGACTGGCATGATCTACTTTTATTGTTTTCTTTCCATTTTAGACTGTATTTTTTTTTACAGCTCCCATTACTGCAGCATCTGAGCAGTTCATATTCTCCACTATACTCATCCTTACAATACCCAAGCGTAACTACATGAGAAGTAAGGGAAATACTATTATCCCCATTTTATAGCTCAACAACTGAAAAAAAAAAAAGAAAAGACTGATGAAACTGATATCCACAGTCACATTTAGGCACCTCATCCTCTTTGAAATCAGTGAGAGTTAGTTACCAAAGCACAGCTGTGGCTGCAATGCAGGGAGAGATAGAATAGACACCTTCATAGAATCAACCAGGTTGGAAGAGACCTCCAAGATCATCCAGTCCAACCTATCACCCAGCCCTATCCAGTCAACTAGACCATGGCACTAAATGCCCCATCCAGTCTTTTCTTGAACACCCTCAGGGACAGATGGAAGCAGACTTTCAGCTAATGAACCACTCATTTAAACATCTTTTCTTATATCATTAATCCTTTAAAGCAGACACTTTCTTCCTTCTTTTTTCTATTTGTCTATCCCTTTGTGATGGTTTGGGTGTCCTCTGCCCCCCACACTTTAGAAAACACCCAGACTAGACTCAGTCGGTAGAGCATGAGACTCTTAATCTCAGGGTTGTGGGTTTGAGCCCCACATTGGGTGCCAAACTAAAGGATGTGATGGTTTGGGGTGTCCCCCGCCCCCCACACTTTAGAAATCACCCAGACTAGACTCAGTCGGTAGAGCATGAGACTCTTAATCTCAGGGTCGTGGGTTTGAGCCCCACATTGGGTGCCAAACTAAAGGATGTGATGGTTTGGGTGTCCCCTGCCCCCCCCCACTTTTAGAAATCACCCAGACTAGACTCAGTCGGCTCTGGAAATTTGAAAGAAGCTTATATTTACAGCTGGCACAATTTACAAGCAGATATTTACAGTATATACAGTTATAGACAGAAATATACAAGGTAACAGGTAATACAGACACAACTCCCCTCCCAGAAACCTGAGTCCCCAGGAGGGGCTCTCAACCACCCCTCACCTTCCCCCTACCCCTCTCAACCTTACCCCAGTCCTAAGGAAGAATGGAGGTTCGGCCAAGAGGGTTAAAAAGCAAGGTGAAGCAGCCAAGCAAAGGAGGGTGAGGTTAGAAAGCAAGATGGAGTCCAGCCAGCAGCCTCAGCTTCTCCCCAGCAGGCAAAGCTCCCAGCGAAGAGAAGAAGCAAATGACCTAATCTTTGTTTTGCCTTTCTTTTGTACACATCTCAGCAAGACTGTGAGGGAAGTAGACCTCACCATTGTTTTCATTTCTCAGCCTATCATCTAGTTCTTCTCACCAAAGCATGCTAGCTAGGCTCAAACTAGCACACCCTTATAAACAAATTATCTAAAGGTGTTTCTTATTCATCTATCTTATATAGATATATATGAATGCCTTCTTAACTATAGCTATTGTCTTCTGATACTTTATGTACCTTGAAATGCTACAAAGTTTGGGAGGTATGAAGTGGCAAACTAAACTAAGGAACAGGGATAGTAGCTGTTGAAACTCCAGAGTTCCCACCAAATTGTGACTGCTACTTTTAATTTCACTTTGCAAGGAGGAGAACTTAGAAGTTTAGAAGCAAGAAAGGAACAGGTCCTGAAATTTGGACACTGGAGTGGAAATCAAGTATCTCTTTGCAAATGCAATGGAAGAGAAGTCACTGTGAAGAACACTGCAGTATAATTCACAGTTCTCTGTATAGATCCTCTCTCTAGAAATCACTCAATTGTCCCAAGTTTGTATGTTTACAGCCTGAGAAGCGAGAAGGAAGACAGACTCCAGGGGTGTGCATGCTGGCCAGAACAAAAGTGTAGCTTTAAAAGCAGAATATCTCCAAATTATTCTCTATTCCTGAACAATGGGTTACACAATGTTTCAGTACAAGACTAAGTATTCTTAGAATACTTTGAGAATAAACAAACACATGCATGACTGGAAGCATTTAGGAGACAGAAATCAGACTATTTTCATAGTTGTGTTTGTAATGCAATTGTTTTAAAAGAGCAGAAATAATGCATGGTACAGATGCAACACATCTGCTCAGACAGCTCTGCTTTTCAACAAGGTAAAGTAATTTAGATGCTCTAAATTATGACCTACTGTTGTGTTTGGAGTCATTTGAACAGGCCCCCAGGTATCTGAAAGTAGGAAGTATTTTTCAGCCTCAGAGATTTTGGCTTTAACTCCATATTATGCTTAGCCTCACCACAGAGGGGGTTCTTATTTTACTTCTCTCCTTTTGAAGAGACTGAGAATACTTTGCTGTTATTTTCTGTACAATAAGAGATAATATCACTGCATGTTAATGCCAGAGATGCTGGCTGGACAGCTTAAGAATGGAAAGCTGCAAGGTGAGAAGTGTCTAATATAAAATAAAATGGTTAGGACAGTGCTGTCTTTTTTCTCTTACACAGAATTTTGGCATCAAAGGATAATGTTCAGGGCCTAGTTTAAATAAGGGCTCATATATTTCTGTACTCAAGTCATGTTTATCCAACTAAGCATCAAATACAGTAATGATGAAAATTAATCTTTCTGTATTCTCTTAAATAACTTTGCAATATTTAGATCAAATAAGATAAGTTCAGAGCTGAAGGAAAAGTTCTAGATAGGCATGAAACAAAGAGCTAGAAATACCAGGGACTCTGAGTGAAAAATTTAGGGTGATTATATTGTAGGTGGATGAGCCCATTGTTAGTTGCATACTGAAAGGAGTAATTAGCTAAGGAGGACCAGGAAAAAAGAAGCAGCTAAATAATGCAGAATTAGAGAGAGTTACCAGTTAGTGCACATGTTGTCAAAAAAGACTTACTTTGAACAAAGGAGAAAGCAAGCACAGAGGAAAAAAAAACAAAAACCAACCAGCCCACAACCCTCTCTAAGTCTTTGGGAAATGTTAGAAGTAATTGATTCAAGATTATTCAAGTTCATAAACAGAAGAGCTTAGATAAGATCAACCGGATAAAACCTGTGATATTTATCATTTCTAATTCCAGTAATTAAGTGCTGTTCTAATTCTACTTGAGAAGGCCTCAGTGGGATTATAATAATGGCATAATGATGGAAACAAAGACAAAGAAAGGATAAAAACTACTACTACTACTACAAAAAAAGGGATACTGAAAAATTCATGACACACAGGCAATGACTGTCCTTAAAGGGTCAACTTTTGCTGACAGTTGTAACAAGGGTGTGCAAGATATCTTGTTTCCTGTGTACTCAAAAAACAATTAAACAACAACAACAAAAAGAAGACAGAAATAATTGTGGTTTATCACAGTGATATTTCCTGCAGTTGCCACTGACAATGTCATTCACGGTGGTTATATATGTATGTATATGTGTGCATATATATATATTTAATGGGTAATTTTTGAAGGCTTTTTTCCCCCTCCAGAATATAGCAGTTTATGGAGAATAAACCTGCTGGCTTTGACATGTAGTAGAAGAGGAAAAAAGAGAGAAAGAAAGAGAGAAAGAAAGAGAGAAAGAAAGAGAGAAAGAAAGA